>ML792360.1:16140-28984 GCA_009831015.1 Picea engelmannii
CTACCATCTCTCTCTCTCTCTAACCACCCTCTTGGTCACCCTCTCCCTCCCTCTCACACTCTCAAACATTCCTTCTCTCTCTCCTCCTCCCTCTCTCTCTCTCTCTCTCGCTCTCTCTCTCTCTCTCTCCCCTACATCTACCTCTATCTTTGTATCCCCCACCCTCTCTATCCCCCACTCTACCCCTTTTCTCTCCTTACCCCCTTTCCCTCTCTCTCCCCCCTTCCTCGCACTCTCTCTCTCTCTAATCCCTCTCTTGGTCTACCTCTCCCTCCCTCTCACACTCTCAAACACTCCCTCTCTAACCTCCTTCTCTCTTTACCTCTTACATCTAGCCATACCTCTCTTTCTCATTGTATCCCCCTCCCTCTCTCTCTACCACTCTCCCTCATTTTCTCTCTTTTCCTCTATCTACCCACTTCTCTCTCTGCCCCCCCTTCCTCTCTCTCTCTCTACCCTCTCTGTCTACCTCTCCCTCACTCTCACATATGCTATTTGTCTTCCTCTCTCCTCCTCTCACACTCTCTTTTCTTCCTCTCCCCCCTCTCAAACTCTCACACACTTTCTTTTTATTCCTTTATCTCTCCACCTCTCACACTCTCTCAAACTCTCTTTGTCTTCCTCTCTCCCCCTCTCACACTCTCCCACACTCTCTCTCTCTACCCCGCTCATCTCTCTCTCTCTCATGGAAATGCATGGAACATATAAATGCATGGAAATTCATGGAGAGACCTATACCTATACCATAAACAAAGGACCATATACCATGACCTAGACCTATACGATGACCATTATGTAGAACATGGAATATACCTAGATCTATATCTATACCATGACCTAGACCATGACATAGACCTGGAGCTATACCTAGACCATGACCTAGACCTATACCATGACCATAATCTAGACCTAGAACACAACCTACAACTTGACCTAGACCATGACCTACACCCCCCTAGATCAATCTAATCCTATCCATAACCTATACTCAACCCTTTACCCCCTCCACACCTGAGCCCTAAGTTCTCAATGCATATATCTCTTATTGAAGGCCCCAGAACCCTTGCACGCACATCTTGGTGCACTAACCATTGCTCTATGCTTCAAAACACTTTCAATCATAATCCCTCAGGTCCTCGTTGTCCCCAAACCCTTATACATATTTAGTCATAAAGTTTTTTGGTCTATAATAAATGTTATATATGTTGCATTAAGAGAATGCACATTCTCTTGTGACTTAAAATCCTTGAGGTTGAGTGTTCTTGGCATTCATCCCTTCCCAATAGGAACACACATGCATTCCTAGAACATGTTCTCTCTTTAGTGCTCACGTGTTCTAGGAACATACATGCTCTTCATAGGGAGTTTTATATGCCAATCACAATCCTCAACCTCATTTATCTCAAAAAATTTAACAAGCCTGACATATATATGCAAAAATAACAACATACAATTTTTTGTTCTTTTTGTCTTGTTGTTTAATTCATAGACAATTTTGTTCTATTGGAAGAGAATTGTGTGAAGAATTGGAAGACAATTTTGTCCAATTGGAATTGGAATTGTTAGTTGTGTATTCTTGTTTAATACCAAGACAATTTTTTCCAACGGGAATTGGAATTGTTGGTTTCATCTTTTTAGTCGTGTCTCCTTGTGTAATACAAAGGAAAATTTGTCCAATTGAAATTGAAATTGTTAGTTGTGTCTTCTTGTGTAATACTGGGACAAATTTTTCGAATTGGAATTGGAATCGTTAGTTGTGTGTTCTTGTGTAATACGGAGACAAATTTGAGTAATTGGAATTGGAATTGTTAGTTGTGTTTTCTTTTCTAATACCAAGAAAAACTTGTTGTGTTCTCTTTAAACATGTGTAATATAAAAAATCGAGGTATAAATTCCATAAGGAAAGAAATACCCATTGAAAATGTAAATAAAGAAAGAGAAAAGGTAAGGTTACATATGTCAAAACGTAAGATTTCAGAAGAGGGCAATCCAATTTCTAGTGGAAAACATTCCATTGTTGTTTCTCCTCTATCACCATATGAAAGGCGCACGAGTTTAGTAGAGACCAATCTAGTTAAGACTTCTATTGTACCTTCAATTAGTATCTCATCGAGATAATTTGTTGTGGGTGACCAAATTATGGAGTACTTTCTTGGAGCTAATCATACAATAGATGAAGTTAGAGAGTCAAATAGTGCACAACATTCTGGTGAAGAAGTGCATGTGGTGAAACCTCTTGTTGGACAATCAAATGTTCCAGAAAATAGTCATGGGCATGTCCATTCTCCTCCTAGAATTGATCCTCTAGTGATTGAAGGGGAAAGAACGGCAATGTTGTGAAATCCACAACAGGGAGGTCAAAATTACCAAAATATGGGTTCATCGTCCCTACCTAGATTGAGTAGTGTGTGACAAAGAGATCCTAAATGCATTCAGGTGGATGAAAGTGGTCTAGGCTCACTTTAAGGTAAGATACCTAACCAGAATATTCGTTATCATTCTTATAAAACCATTAAAGAATATTTTCAATGAAAATCTAATGCCACTAAATGTCAATTATTTTTGGCTTTGTTAAAATCTATAAGTTAGACCGTTGTTAGGAGAATTTTAGGCATTAAAACAGTCAAAATTTTAGAAACAAGTCATCATATGGTTAGAAACCTTACGGATGCTTTTCAAAAATTGTTAATAAATCTCGTTTTAAAGACCATAATGCATCCCAATGTGTCTTGTCACAATCAATTGTTAGCAATATCACAAGAAAACATCATTTTCTCCACAAAACCTTTCATCTCATGAAATGAAATATCAAAACCCTTATAAAGTATTATAATAGATGAGATAGCCTCGACACAAGTGTCTCAACATATTTGTGGGACTTCAATGGTAGGATACCTCATTCTGAAATGAAATTAATTAGAGAAGTTAAGGGACTAGTATTGGATTTCTGACATCCAAGCACTAGGCTTTCTTCCAACCAAAAAGATGTACTAAAATTGAGAAGGGGATATAGGTATTGTGAACCCCATATTAAAAATTTTATTGACATTACATAGATAGAATTGTATGAGAGATTCAAGAAAGTACATAGTGCACTTAACTTGGTCCAAATATCTTTCCATAAATGCAAGCCTTGGTATGTTTGAATAAATACAATTCATAACACATGTTATTGTAGATATCACATTGGATATGGTTATTATCATGAAACACACACACAGACATATATATTGTATTTCATAACACCCTCATGCATGAATGATCAGTTATATTTTCGTCTTCATCATATAGAGAAGTTTTTCACGATATCTTGTCTACAAGGCCATAGGGTGGTAGATTTTATGAAAAAGATTGGTTAGATGGGACATTTCCTAGGTGTGGTGGGATGGAATTATAGAGAAAGAGAATCCATGTAAGCGATGAGGATGAATTGGGGAGGAAATAGGTTTCCATTCAAATCTTTATCAAGAAATAAAAAATATGCAATTGGTGACTTCCTAGGTACAAGTATGTGACTTTATCAAGGAATTTGTTGAAAAATACATGACAATATGTTCAACATGTCCATGTGGCTTGATGGTATGATGAGCATTTTAGAATATACAGAGACACATTTGATGTTGGTATTGTCTTATCAATGGTTGATTTAACTGAGAACTACATGCTTCAACCACAAAATCAAATTCAAATACAATATTATCACTTAGAGAAATTCATCATAATGGTCGATATCACATACATGCATGGGCCATATAGTAATCAATAAAATAGAGTTATATTGAAGGAGTATCACTTCTACATAAGTGATGATTGGTTCCATGACTTAGCCTATGTACAACATTGCTTTCAATGGTTTTACAATCACCTTAAGGAGAAGAACATACAGATAGATCAACATTGTATTTGGTCATATCGTTGCAAGGGCCAGTTCAAAAATGTTCATGTATTTCAATGGTTGTGTATGTTGCACAAAAAACTCAAGTTACCACATATTTTAAACTATTTCAAGTCTGGAAACGGGAAAGGGGAGAATGATGGAGTAGGTGCATGCATGAAAAGAGCATTACACAGGAAAGAAATGAATTTCACAACTACTTACCTCATTTGAGATGAAAAATCCAATGTTGAATGGTGTTATTCAATAATGGGAGAGGGAATAAGAACCCATGAAGACCAATCACCCAGGAAAGGACATGTACATATATATTTTTTGAAGGAGGTAAATGTAGATAAATGGTATCGACGTGAATGTAAAACAATCCAAGTCACTCGTGGATTCCATTCAGTTCGAACATAAAACAATACAATAGTTGAAATATGGACAAGAAAACTCTCTTGTTTTTGTGGTCCATGTAGTAGTAATGAATGGGATGATTGTGAATCCATAGACTAGGTTGATAGATGGGATCGCGTATCACTCTCCATTGGTCAATGTATAAATATGGAATTATCCTAATTGGAGGAGGACCAATCAAAAAATTCAGCAACTTATGATCACATCTCAAATCTCGTACTTCCAAGTTTGGTGAAACTTTATATTAAATTTTGAATAACTAACATCAATGTTTTATTCTTTGGTCATTTAGTGGACTCACTTGTTGGCACTCCATATTTTTGTAGGGCACATACACGTAGTGGTTTACCTAAGAGGTAATGAATGGGGTGCTGACTATTGGATGGCATGTTGTTTAGAGGGAAAGCATACCTCATGCAATCACTAATATAATCCAAAGACATTGAATTTATGAATGGGTCAATGGTTATTAAAGGAGAATATATGACATGGGATGAAAGAACAAAGAATAAAGGTGGTTATGTATTTCAATATTATATGTCAAGTGAAGTTGTATACCACTTTATGAACTTGGTTGTTTGTACAAACCTCCAACTACAAACAATGACAAGTAATAATTAATCAAAGGTACGATACTTCTTGCCTTACTCTAAGCACAAGAATTTAATGGATACCGTCAATATTAGAAGTGATATCGATGGTATACTTGAATGACCATAGGTATGTAACAGGAATAATTGAAAAAATATTTCAGATTTATGACTGATTGAAATTTTGGTTTCATTTTATGGTTGTTCTAGTAATCTTGTATTTTGTGGTACCTTTTTGTTGTTAGGGAACTATGTCTAGCCTTCCCTTCCATTTCCTTTCCTTTCTTGCTTAACCTTTTATTACCTTTTCTTGCCTTGGTTTTCTAGCCTTACCTTACCTTTCCCTACCTTTTCTTTCCTTGCCTTTCTTTGCCTTGCCTTTCCTAGACTTGAATTACCTTTCCTTTCCCTACATTGTCTTGGCTTGCCTTGCCTTGCCTTTCATTACCTTGACTTGCCTTTCCTTTCCCTACCTTTCCTTGCATTTCCATGTCTTACCTTACATTTCCTTAAGTTTCCTTGCCTTACCTTTCCTTGCCTTTCCATGTCTTACCTTACCATGCCTTACCTTTGCTGTCCTTGCTTTCCTATCCTTGGCTTGTCTTTCCCTACCGTTTCTTGCCTTTGTGTGCCTTTGCTTGCCTTGCCTTGTCATGTATTACCTTGTCTTTCCTTGCCTTTCCATGTATTACCTTGGTTTTCCTTGGATTTCCTTGATTTACCTTGCCTTTCCTTACCTTTTCTTACCTTGACTTACCTTTCCATGTATTACCTTGCCTTTCCTTACCTTTCCTTACCTTTCCTTTCCATTCCCTGTATTACCTTGAATTTCCTTGCCTTTCCTTTCCTGACCTTACCTTTCCTTTCTTTCCCTTGCCTTTCCTTTATTTACCTTGCCTTTCCTTGCCATGTCTTACCTTTCCTTGCCTTTCCTTGCCATGTATTACATTTCCTTGCCTTTCCTTGCCTTTCATTACTTTGCATTCCCTTACCTTGTCTCACCTTTTCTTACCTTTCCTTGCATTGCCATGTCTTATCATACCTTTCCTTTCCCTTCCCTTCCTTAACTTGCCTTTAATTTCCTTTCCTTGCATTTCCTTACCTTACCTTGCCTTTCCTTTCCATGTCTTACATTGCCTTTCTTTCCTTTCCTTTTCTTGCCTTGACTTTCCTTGCTAATTGGGTTTATTATATGGTAGGATGACATAATCACAATAGAAATAAGAGGGTTGAAACCTCACGTTCCTCTATACAAAATGAAGCACAATTTACTATAATGACAATTACAACTTGATACAAGAGTTTCTTAATACAAAATTAATCAAATTCAGATGCCAAGTGTCAACATGCAATGTTCCCTCCAAGAATGTACATGCATGAAACCACTCCACATGTGTGAATTTTAGGGTATCCAACTCCATGGATGAATGTGCAAGATTCCAAGTGGATGAAGTGTCGACAATAAAGTATGTGATCAACTGCCAAAAATATAAAGTATATCATCTCTCCCCAAGATGCCTTGCCTTACCTTGCCACGTCATGCCTTGCATTTTCTCGCATTGCATTTCCTTGCCTTACATTTCCTCCCCTTTCCTTTCCTTTTGTTTTCATGATATGCCTTACATTTCCATGTCATTCCTTACCTTTCCATTTCATTCCATGACATGCCATGCCTCGCAGTGCTATTCATTTACTTTTCTTTCCTTTCCTTTCCATGTCATGGCATGTCTTTCCTTGTCATTCCATGTCATGTCATGCCTTGCCTTTCAATACCATGCCATGTCATTCCTTTATTTTCCATGCCATCTCATGCCATTCCTTCCATTGTCTTGCATTACCTTGCCTTGCCTTACCTTTCCTTACCATGTCATGTCATTTCATGTGTGAATTCCAAGGTAGCCAACTCAACAGATGAATGTGAAAGCTTCCAAGTGGATGGAATGTCCACAACAAAGTATGTGATCAAATTCAAAAAATAGAAAGTAGATAATCCCTCCCCAATATGCATTACCTTACCTTGTCATGCCATTCCTTGTATTTCCTTATCTTGCATTGTCTTTCCTTTCCTTGCCTTACCATGCCATGTTGGGTCATGCCATGCCTTGCCTTTCCATTCCATGACATGTTGTGCATTTCCATTACATGCCATGCCTTTCCTTTCCATGCCATGCCTTGCCTTGCCTCATCATGCCATTCCATTCCTTGCATTATCTTTCATTTCATTTCCTTTCCTTACCCTTCCTTACCTTTCCATTCCTTTCCTTTTCTTTCCTTTCCTTTCCATGTCATGCCATGAATTTCCTTTTCATGTCATGCCATGCATTTACTTTCAATTCCATTCCTTTCCTTTAATTTCCATGCAATGCCTTTTATTTCCATGCCATGACATGCCATGCCTTGCATTGTGTTGTGTTTCATTTCCTTGCCTTTATTTCCCTTGTCATTCCATTCCTTTCCTTGTCATACCATTCCATGCCATGCCTTTCCTTTCAATGTCATGCCTTGAATTTCCATGTCATGCCTTTCCTTTCAATGTCACGCCTTGCCTTTCCATGCCATGTTTTGCATTGTCTTGCATTTCATTACCTTTAATTGCATTGTGTTGCCTTGCCTTGTGTTTCCTTTCCATGCCATGCCTTACCTTTCCATGTCATTCCTTGTCTTTCCTTACCATGTTATGCTACGCCTTTCTATTCCATGCCATTCCTTTCCATTCCATGCCATGCCATGCCTTGCATTAAATTACATTTTGTTTCCTTTCCTTTCCTTTTCATGCCTTGCCTTATCTTTCCTAGCCTTACCTTGCCATGTATAGCCTTACAAGGTGTTAAATGGTCAAACACATGTAATAAGCACTAATAAAAACCCTAGTTCTATAAATCCTCCAACAAACACTTTTCCAGGAAATGGAATGATAGTGGAGGGGCCCCACTAGCTGAAACTCAATGCCCTAGATCCAATGCAATTGATGGTTCTTCCATGAGAGGCCTGATTAGAGTTTTATCATGAGTTGCAATTTGCATCCTCAAGTCATTCAGGGAGATGCTGGAAATTTAGTCTAGGGAATAAAATCCAAATCGATTAGCATAATGACGTTTTGAAATATCTCTCACATCTTTTTTACCAAGGCCCACATGATCACACTACCCATAATTTACTGGCACAATGTTCTTGAAATTCAAACTCTTTTTCATAAATTCCATTGTGTCTAACTGAGAGAAACCCTAGTTTCGAAGATCCTCGAAAAAATTATTTTCCAGGAAACGAAATGACAGCAAAGGGGCCCCAGTAGATGAAATCCAATTCCTTGGATCCAATGAAAATGACGATTCATCCATCTAAGGCCTAGTTAGAGTTTTATCATGAGTTACAAATCGCCTCCTCAATTTGGTCTGTGGGCATAAAATCCAAACCAAGCAACATAATGGAGTTGAGTAATATCACATGCATCTATTTGGCCAAGGCCCATGTGACCGCACTAATCATAGTTGACTGGCACAATGTTCTTGAAAATTGACCTATTGTTCATAAATTGCATTGTGTCTCACTGAGCAAAACCCTAGTTCTGAAAATCCTCCAGAAAAATCTTTTCCAGGAAACAAAATGACAATGGAGGAGCTGCACTAGCTTAAACATGATGCCTAGATCCAATTAAACTGATGGTTCATCCATCTAAGGGTTGATTAGAGTTTTATCACGAGTTTCAACTCACCTCCTGAAGTCATTCAAGGACATGTTGGCAATTTCATCCAGGGGCATAAAATCCAAATGGAGCATCATAATAGAGTTTTGTAAGATCCCACATGTTTGTTTAGCCAATTCCCATGTGACAACACTAACCAAAAATGCCTAACACAGTGTTCTTGAAAATGAAACTCTTGATCAAAAATTCCACTGTGCCTCACTGAGGAAAACCCTAGTTCCATAGATCCCCCAACAAACATTTTTTCATGCAACAGAATGATAGTAGAGGGGGCCCACTAGATGAAACCTAGTTCCCTGGATCCAATGAAACCAAATATTCATCCATCTGAGGTTCAGTTAGAGTTTTATCACAAGTTGCAAATCGCCTCCTCAATCCATTCAGGGACATTTTTGCAATATACCTAGACCTAAACCATGACCATGACATAGACCTCAACCTATACCTAAACCATGACCTAGACCTAGACCTAAACCATGACCATGACATAGACCTAGACCTATACCTAAACCATGACCTAGACCTAGACCTAGACCTAGAACTAGACCTAGATCTAGACCATTACCACGACCTAGACCATGACATATGCCATGACCTGGACCATGGAAATACAATGTATGATAAGGCAAGGCAATGTCTAGGCATAGGTCTAGGTCTAGGTATGGCAAGGAAATAAAACTCAAGGTAATACATGACAATTATAAGAAAATCTAGACATGGAAAGGAAAGGAAAGGTATAGCTATACAAGGTATATCATGTTATAAAAGTTATTGATTTGAAAAATTAGTTTGTATTCCTTTGATTTTAAATAAGGCCTCAAAGTTATGTTTTTTTTCATGCAATCCAAAATAAATTATGGATCAATATTATAATGATACTACACCATAAGGATGGAACATGAACCTATTTAGTGACATCCTTATCTATTTAAATCCTATTAATTATGATAATACATGTTTCACAACTATGAATATACCTAAGATATAGGAATAAAGAGAGCTTATGTAATGACATTGAAATTCTCATGCAATAATTTTGATGTATGATAGATGGGATAATAGGTTGTAGAATTACATGATTAATGAATCATTTGATTGTAGTTTTGAGGTACTAAACTTGTTCATTTATTAGAATCATTATTTTTTTAAGAAAAAGGAAAGTATGATACATGAATGCCATTTTTTTCTGATTAAATTAACTTGAAAAAAAATTGATTAGAATTTAATTTAATGGTATTTATGATTATAGAGACACATTTATTTTGGATGAATCAAAGGAAAATAAATTTTCTATGGCATGGAAAGGCAAGGCATGGAAAGGGAATTCAAAGTAAGGCAAGGCAATGCAAGGCCAGGAAAGAAAAGACAATGTAAGGCAATACAAGGCATGGCATGGCAAAGCAAGGCATGGCATGGAAATTCAAGGAAAGGAATGGCATGTAAATACAAGGAATGGAATGGCATGGAAAGGAAATGCATGGCATGAAAAGGAAATTAAATTCAAGGTAAGGTAAGGAAAGTCAAATAAATGCAGTGCAAGGAAATGCAAGGCATGGCGTGACATGGAATGGCAAGGAATGACATGGCATGGAATGGAAACAAAAGTCAAGGCATGGAAAGGAAAGGAAATGAAAAACATGGCATGACATAACATGACATGGCATGGAAAGGAAAGGAATGGAATGGCAAGGAAAGGAAAGGCATAGAATGACAAGGCAAGGAATGACATGACATGGGATGACAAGAAAATGCAAGAGAATTCAAGGCATGGTATAGCATGGCATGGCATGGCATGGTAAGGAAAGGAGTGGAATGGCATAGAAATGAAATGCATGGAATGGAAATTTAAAGAAAGGCAAAGTAATGCAAGGGAAGGAAAGGATAGACATGGAAATGCATGGTAGGGAAAGGTCTAGGTATGGAAATGCAAGGCAAGGAAATACATGTTAAGGAAAGGCATAACATGGAATGTCAAGGAAAGGAAAGGCATGGTGTGGTAAGGAAAGGAATAACATGGCAAGGAAAGGTAAGGAAAGACAGTGCACACAAGGAAATGCAAGACAATGAAACAAAAGGCAATGCAAGTCATGGCAAGGAAAATCATGGCATGGAAAGGAAAGGCATGGTATGGCATGGAAATTCAAGGCAAGGCAAGGCATGGCATGGGAATTCAAGGAAATTCATGTCATGGAAAGGAAAGGTAAGGAAAAACAAGACAACGAAAGGAAAGGCAAGGAAAGGCAAGGTAAGGAAATGAAAGAAAAGGCAAGGAAATGTAAGGGAAGACAAGGTAAGGCAAGGTAAGGAAAGACAAGACAAGGAAAGGAAAGGAAAGGTAAGGAAAGGTAATGCAATGAAAGAAAATGCAAGGAAAGTTAATGGGGGACTAGGTAAGACAAGGCAAGGTAAGGCAAGGCAAGGCAAGAAAAGGAAAGGAAAGGCTAAGGAAACAAGGAAAGAAAATGCAAGGCATGGAAAGGATATGCAGTGATCACATACATTGTTGTGGATGCTCCATCCACTTGGAATATTGTACATTCATCCATGGAGTTTGATACCTTGGAATTCACACATGTGGAGTGGTTGCATGCATACACATTTTTGGAGGTAACATTCCATGTTGATACTTGGAATTTGAATTGTCTTGGTGCCTATTTTTGGTGGTGCATCCCCTTCATGAGCATTATTTGGTGTATTCTACTACTATTTTTGGATGAGGTAGAATTTCATTGGACAGGCTAATGTACACATGTTGTAACATGGTCAACCATGGATTGAGGAGAGATATAACTAATCCATTATTATAATATATATTTGACTTGTCATGGAGCTAGTTATAAAATAATAATATTTTGTTGTATACTAGAAGAGACTCACTCTATAAAGAAGATATCTCTCTCTCTCCATTGTAAATTGTGGATAATTTGAGTATTTAGGAGCTCTCCTCTTGGGCTACATTGTATAATATTTTGGCAATATTAATGGAGAATTTGAGGTATATTTTCATTTGATGTGAGGCTTTATTGTGAAATTTTATTTTATGTGTTGATTTTGTATTAAGAAACCCTTGTATCATGTTGTTATTGACATTATAATGAACCATGCTTCATTTTGGAAAGAGTAATGTGAGGTTTCAACCCTCTTATTTCTATTTTTACTATGTTAGCCTACATGATTTTTATTATTGGTTCCTAGAGTCTTAACTAGGATGGGCCTTCAGTCTTTCATCAAATTTAGGTTCTTTAGAACCATTAATTGCGTATGGAATTAGCACTTAACAATATTTTTCACCATAAGAGATCCCTTAATGAGTAACACAAGTACTTATAATCACTTTCGAAAAAAAAAAAAAAATTACTTACATAGACTTCCTTAACACTTAAAAAAGTAATTAATCAAATTAAATAAATTATTACAATGATTAGTGCAATAATACAGTGCAAATCTATTTGAATACTCAACCAAATTGAGAAACAAATTATTCCGTTTCATCAAAATTTCATAAATCTATCCAAATTTTGTGAAATAGTTGCTAGAACCTAAAATATTTGTGTATTGTATTCAACAAACATCTCCTATAATAAGTGGATATATTGAATATTGTAATGGTAATTGTAGTTTCTATTAGTTAAATGCAAGTTATTGAATCTACAAACTCATCAAAATCTACATTGATGCATTAAGTGATCCTTCTATGTTTTGATGTATGAATTTCTCCTTCCAACTATTGAAAAGAAATATTCAACTTATCATACTAAGAGATCCTAAATTGAAGGTTATATGATATTTTGAGTTTGACATTCATATTCTAATCATGTATTCATTATCCCAAAGCCATCCGTAATCCCAAAGTTTGCATTGATTTCAACTCATGGATCGTTTTGTTCATGTTCATGATGTTCATGTCGGTTTCTTCCTTTATAAAATAGTGTAAATCTATGTTTCCTAGGAATACCCTTATACCAATATTTTTATGTGGAATTACTTCTTAGAAGAATAGATATACACAGTTGTTTCTATTTATAGTTTCTAAGAGTTATCTTTTGAGAATAGATTTATTTAAATCCATTTAGATTATATTTGTTTCTTGCAATTTTATATATAACAGAAAATCGTGGAAATTGAAACACTTTGAAATTAATACATTCATCAACATAACATGCAGAAACAATGAGATTTATAAAAAAATGTGAAATGAAATATATATATATATATATATATATATATATATATATATATATATATATATATATATAT
>ML792360.1:29026-43852 GCA_009831015.1 Picea engelmannii
TTTTACAAAATGAAACATCATGCCCAATATAGAAAACAACAAAAAGTGCTCTAACATAAAAAACTTCCATATGGTGCCTAGATACAAAATGGTACTCATTGGTCACTCATTGACCACTTCCAGCCTTTCCACCCTCAAGAGAATCCCAAAAAATGATATTTATTCTCTTGCTTGTGGTTTTTCACTTGGGCATGGTTCGTCACTCCAGAGATCACACAAAGAAAAAATATTGCTATACATTTTTTTCCACAATGAATTAAAAGACTTACAAAATATTATACTTTGTACTTCAACACAACACAACTCACCATAGCTAGTACTAACAATCAATATGGTGTTACCCTCCTCTGTGACCCTAATATCTCAGCGATGCCACCCTGTATTAGTTACAAGGATCCAATAACAAAATTTAAAAAATTATACATAAAATCAATTCCATTCATGATACATAAAAAATGAACATCAACACATTATCTCATTGTGAATATCTTGGGCATCCATGGAGAGTTGCTGGAAAGTGGAATGCTTAGTTGTCCAATATTCTCTAAGGAAACATCTTCTATGGCGACCTCGGTGGATGGTGCATATGGAAATGGTGGTGGGGGTGGGTGGCATATGGGTGCATCCACTGTGGATGGATGTGATGGAAGAGGTAGTGTAGGTGGGTGGCCTATGGGTGCAACCACTAAGGATGCATGGAATATGAAATATGGTGGGTGTGGGCAAAGAAGAACCCCCATGGGTCATAGATGTGATGGAATGACGCTTTTCCTAGAAAACGGCAACCCAAAATCTATGGCAGGGTGCCCAAGGATTGGACTAGTACTACAACTAGAGAAAATATCAACATCCTGCATACATATTAATAATATTTTTATTATTACCAAATAATAAAATTCAACAACATAAATACAAAAATTTTGAGATTTAAATGATATTTAACTCAACACGTGATACTTGTGAAGTAGATGATTGGTCCATCCCAGGTGAAAATTGCTCAACACCTCGTGGTCCTGCAACATATAGAAACACAAGAAAATTATAAATTTGAGGATGTCGAAAAATAATGAAATCACTTATGTGAATTTATCAAGTGTGACACATACCTGTGCATGTGGTACATTGAATGAGAAGGTTGCATCTACTATTGCATCAATGGTGAATACATACATTGATATATCTATCGACGTAGAGGTTCTTCTATAGGGACGTAGCAACTGCAAAACATCATACAATAAAATATCAAAATAAATACATAGAATATTATATGAATATATAACGATGAAGAACATAGAGATGGTTAATATACTAACCTTCTCCATCAAGATCTGGTGTCCACTTGCCTCCATAGGCTCATAGCAAGTATGCTTGCAACTCGAGCATCTATGAGGCTCACATGAATGACTTCTCTTTCCATGTTCCCTCTCCTCGTTGCACCCTGCTCTAGAGGTTGAAGATTCAACCCCTTTGTCAATCTCACCAGCAGGCACCTCCTACCAATATAGTGCAACTAAACTACCATGCTAGACTAGAATATGAGTCAAGGATGATAATGATACATATTCCTATTGCAAACCCTCTACAACAAGAGGATGTTGGGAAAGGGGGTTACTCCTTCACCTAGGGGGATGGGTACCTAACACGGGATCATTTCTAACACACTCTCAGTTTTGTTCTGACTCTCAACCCACCCCCTGGGAATCACCAATGTTGAAGTAGTTCAGATCGTGAACCAAAATAAATTCTACCCATAATTGATTGAAAAAAATATAAAGGCACCTCCATGTTATTATAGGGAGGTTTATCAAAGTCCATGGACCACTTATCCATCTAGTTTTCAACAAATTATGGGTGGATTCACAAGTCCATACAAATTTTTTTCTTGTTGACATGTGGTTTTTTTCTAGTTAGAGGATCAATAAAAAGAGACATCAAATCTTTTTTTTAGATACCCAAGTCTCTAACTTGGTTTCTATCCAATCCAGTCCTGTAAAACTAGAAAATTCTATCCCTATATTCATAAATAATAGTTATTTTTTTGTTGGGAACTTGTAATGGATGATACACCAATGTCCAATTAAGTGGCCAAGGACAGTCGGCTAGGTTATGTTGTTCCCATTAATTCATGGACAAGTAATCTCAAGGTGGACAACTCATCATTAATCTGTGTTTTTTATGTTTGGTGGTTGTGGTGGGTTGGGGATTTCTTCTCCTTGGTCTTCTTGTGTGAAATTTTCATTGTCTTTGGGTTCCATCTTAATAATATATTTTGAAATTTATTAAGAAAATATAATAAGTGCACTTATGAAAAGGGTATTACAAACAACAATTTCATTTGAGGAAACTAGAGGAAAGAAGATTAGAAATAACCCATGAATGTAGAATATGATGGAATGATGAAGAACCACACATGGGAGCTTGTCCCATGTCCTAAATGAATAAATGTTTTAGGGTTCCAAATGGGTTTATAAGACAAAATTTAATTAAAATGCGGCCATAGAGAAATTCAAATAAAAAATGAATATTATTCAAATAATTATTTATCTTGCTTCAAGTCTTAGTTGACATATTCATCAAATATATGTTAAGAATACATTGTCCATTGGGAATATCCATGAACAAATATATATATAAGGACCAATCCCTTGGTTTAGTGGATAAAAACCATCCTCACTTCTTTTACATGTTAAAGACAATCCAATTTTTCATCCTAACAAAAAATATCATGCATACCCAGCTTGAGTTGGACATGGTGGCAAGATCATGTTCTCTACTCCTCTTCTTTACTTTCTCAATGAAAGGAAAACATGAGTCATAGTGTGAAAATGGGCACAAATCGTGTCCATGGTCCCTTACAAAGGGTACAATAGGAATGTGTGTGGATTCCTAGAAATGCACACGTGTTCCTGCCGACGTGTCTATGTGGCACACTAAGTGGATATTTGAGTTTTTTCAAACCTCTAACATCAAGAATGTGTGTGTGTTCCTAAGAACGCATGCACATTCCTATGAGTGCACATTATTTCTCACCCCCTTGCCACTTTTTCGTCAACCAACTTCGTGCACTCACCCACATATCAAATATAAATAAGAGTTTCCTTAACTCACACACACAATTTAACGCATCCATAGACAAATTCATAACACAAAGACACAATATTTACCCTAGAAACCCAAATGGAAAATCTAACTTTGGATTGGATTCACTTAGTCTTTGTATTTGTTCACAAAATGTATACGTTTCAATACCCTCTGTGCAGGTTTTAAAAGGGGGATTACTAGTAGAAGTGTGGACTACTCTATTATAAAAGTGTTGAATATAAATCAAATTTTCATCCCAAGTCCTTGGATGGTTGTTGGGCCCCAACAACTCCCCCTAAATGTTTACAAAATTTAAATGGCCCCCATTAGAATCTTGATAATTATAATGAGCAACAGAATCAACCTTTTCAAATAGTTCCATACCTTGGCTTGATTTCAAACAAACTTAAGACATTCATTATGAGAGTATATGTCAAAATTTAGAAATGAGCATAGAAATCTCAATTTAAACAAAAACGTTAATTTTTATCAATTGTTTACTTTCGTTTACATTATGATTATGTGTTCATTCTTTTTCTCATTAGAAAGTTTGACTATTTTGAATAATGGGTTCAATAATTCATCAAATAATATCTTTGTTGGTTTCTCATTTTCACAAAATCATTTGGTGGGATTAATTAATTAAATTCTTTTTTCATTTTGCATCTCATTTAAAAAAAAAAGGAATTTTTTATCATTTGCTTGATTTTTTTCTTTTTAAGTAAAAAAGGATAGGACATGTTATATTAGCATAATCAAGTTACAATGACTGTTTGGGATGCCAGTTGTCCCTCCTAAACAGGAAACCGAGATAGTTGGGCATCATGTGCCATGTGTTTCCCAGCGAACAAAATTAACAATGTTTCGTCCTGCACGAAGGAAACCAGGACTGCCACCCATTAAGTTTAAACTGTATGCCATAAACTAATTAAACGAAAACTAAGAACTAACTGGGTCGAAGCTTAGTTCAGAAACAAAAAAAAAATTCCTAACCAACAACATCATTGAACCTTTTATCCTGTGTGCTTGTCCTCGTCCTCGTTCTATCACCAACCTGCTAGAAGCGCGTAGGACTGCACGCATGTTGGGCATTGTCTCTTTGGAAGAGTTCTAGAGTGAGCCGCGAATAGCATGTCAAGCCATTGATCAATTCGGGCAAGGCGAAATACCTGGTCATCCAACAGACTCCTTAGCTCTAAGATTAGAGAGAAGTACCCCTAGTTGGTGAAGAGGTGTTGTTCCTTCCAGTGGTTGTAAACGGAAGCTGGGGGAATGGGGTTTGTTGCGCCATCACTTGCATGTGTCGTTCAGTTGGAAAACTGGGTCGCTGTCACCATAGGTGCACCAGGTGGTGAGTCTCTGTTTCCCTGGATGCAGGATGGGGTATCTTCTTCTACATAACAAGTGGTGAAATGCTCCTCTGGGCTGTTGGCTTTGGGACTAGGCAGATTGCCCATAGGTGGAGGATTGTCATCTGAGCCAAACTCTGTGGGTGGATTCCAATTATCCAGGACTGTGAACAGAGGGAGCTTGGGATAGCTCTGCATGGAGTCCTCCAAGGGAATCTCTTCCACGTACGCCATTGGAGGCATTCGTGGTTTCTTGCGCCTTCGGATGGACGCCATGGCCAACGCCTACTCAGACTTCTTCTGTCTCTGGCATCGAGATTCAGCCGTGTACCAATCAGCACCCCTGAGAGGCTTTCCTCTTGCTCTGGGCATGGTGGAGACCCTGGAGATGACCAGTGTTCCTTGCGAATGGACTGCCATGCTCCAGAGCTTCAACAGGACCTCAAACTGTTGCTCCGGTGGAATGAACTATTGCTGCTCCAGTGGGATGAATGCTATGATGGGTGAATGTCACTCTGTTCTGTCAATGCTGGTGATAAGGAGGAGGGCAACCGCGACCACCATAGCCATTAAGGCTTGCTACTGAGTGCGTTGATGCCTAGTATTGTTCACTTGCGCGAACGGGCTCATCGCCTGGGTATGGCTGCGCCGATCCATGGTGGGTTAATGACTGAGTGGATGGTCGCTGATGGATGCATTAATACTGCATCCCGGCGTTATCCCGCGTGGCTCCGATTTGCGACATGGCACCCCATCCGGGGATCATTTCCTTGATTTTGTGGAAACCCAAAATTAATATTTTTCTCCTCTCCATCAACTTGAATCTTATAGAATTTTAATATTATAGTTGAAAGTAAAATATAACCAATATTTGTTTACAACTTATAGTTATTTTTTAGTTTAAATTCATTTAAATTTTACTGTTTTAGATTTTGTTTTATTCACAATTTTTAGGTTATTAATTTAGGTTTCTTTTTGTTTCATAGGTTTCTATTATTAGTTATTTGGTACGTATCTCATCATGGCTTGATTTTATTATCTAAATATGTTCAAGATGATTGATCCAAAATTAATATTGGATTACTGCAAATAAATTTATGAGCAACAAGAGATAAAATTTGGAAATGCGTCAAGAACAAATAGACGATGTTGTGGGACTATTGCAGCCAAGACATGAGGAATCTAAAGAAACGGTTGAAAGCCCATCTCCAAAATGGACCCATTTAGCTTATAGGTGGGAATTTTCCCAAACAAATCCACGATTTGAGAGATATTTGTGTCTATTTACGAGGAAAATTTCAGGTGGCATAAATTATTAGTGATGCCCAAACTGTTCATTCATTGTATAAATATATGAGAAATTTCAGAGCCAAAGGATCCAAGAAATGGAGAGGAGGATTTCAATCATTTCTCTTTTGTAAACTTTTTTTCTTTTCAAATGGAGTAACGGATGGTTGGAATCTTTGGGAGAATGGACAAATATTTTCAAAGAAGAATATGGAATTTCAGGTTGCTTAATGGCTTTTGTCCTGAGTAAAATGGTTTTGTTTTCATTATAATATCTTCATATTCTTTGAATAATTGATTATGCATTAATTTAAATTAGCTTTAGTCTGTTTTATCAATACATGGTTAATTTCTATCATTTATATATTAATTTTTTCAATCTTTAAGAGTCTATTATCCCAAAAGTTCTTCCTAGACCATATTATGAAGATATTTTGTTCGAAACTATATGAGAAAACAATTTTCTCTTTGTATTTCGTCCTATGTAAACTTTGCATTGTTTTTTTTATTGTCTTCTCATGTAATTTCTTGATGTGAAATGTTATGTGTGTCGAATTATCTTTAGTCAGTTCTACACACAATATTTTATATCATGCTTTTCTTTATGTTTTTCATTATCTTTTGGTTTAGCTTATATCTGTGACTGATCATCTATTCAAGTATTTTGAGTTTATATCTGATGCTAGATAACTGGTAACACCATTCCTGAGAATTGGAATTTCTTTCATTTTCAGTTATTGGACATTTCAAGGTCACGCGATATATAATTATTTGTCTTTCTTTCATTATAAACTCGCTCCATAATATGAAACACTTCCTTGAATTTCTTCAGGAAGTATTATGCTTATTTTTTTCATAAGTTTACATTTGACACAGGTTAAGAGGAGCTCATACAAATAGAGAGAGATGAATTTATTTTAGTACTGCTGATTAGTGAGAGGTTAGTAGGTGCATTACTTTCTTTTATTCAGATTTGTTTGTATATGAATGAGATGATGATTGCATTAATTAGCTTTGATTGTTTTTGTTTCATTGTTTCCATTGTATTTTCTTAGTATTTGTTAGTTTAAAATCTTTAAACATTAAAAGAACAAAAAGATTTATGTGCTTACTTTATTTTATTTTGAAACATTATTATGACCATTCATTTTCGCAAGATTTCAAGTAAACCTTGTAAACTGTATATAGATTGTTTATAATCATTTGTATATTCACATTTTTTTTTAATAAATATTAGTAAGTAATATATCATTTGTTAGAATCATAGATTTATATTAGTTTATTTCTTTTACTGTTTTTAGGACTTTAGTTCGCTAACGGATCCATTAAACCTGTCGGGTCAGATCATACCAAACGACTTTGGTTAATTAGACAACCTCGGTCTGAATCTAACCCTCCAATTGAAGGTGTTTCATTTACACTTGTCAATAGACTCTCAGTTAGTAGTATGTCAGTTGAACAAAAGTTACCATGTGTGTGACCCTACGTTACTCCGATGATTCCTACGGGTACGAATTTTGGAATGACAATTTGATTTTATTACTTATCATCACATACCTAGGAGTTTTGATTATGTATCTGATGCATATGCTAATTTTGTTTTAGATTGGCATTTGTCACATAACTAAATAAAAGAAAACATTCTCATCAATGTACACATTGTAACTTAAGTAAATCCAAAGAACCATGTTTTTATATATCTTTCAAAAAATACGATGTTTATGGTACAAAATTGGGGCTAATACCCTCAATATACATATACAACAGATCATACAATAGTCATGGCATCTATGCTTGTGGTGCTGGATTAGTGTCATGATAAAAAACTATGGTGTTTCTGAGATGTCAAAAGAGTCGCACCCAAGCACGGGGCACACCCAACACCTCCCACTGCATAGCCTCCAACAGATCCTCCACATGAACCATCAAAATCCTTTGTGTCAAACAAGACAGGTTTCCATGCACGTTTTGAAGGACTCTCTGTGCATCCCCTACCATTGCCTCATCTCCCCGGTGCCTACGACGATGTCGTGGAATTCCATCCCGCCGTCATGGACCTACATCTCCATCACATACATGTCTAATTAGTACTTAATATCATCCAAAAATATTTGTTTTTCGTATACAAAAATACAAAAAATGAAATACTTAAAAAAAATTGACGTACCTATGTCTTCGTAGGTGGTCCCTGGTGGTAATGGCATGTCAGGATATCCTTTGAAGTTGATCAATTCATAAGGGTATTCATCTAGATCTATGACATGTCGTCTCCACCAAAAGAAGAATTCATTGTTGTAGGGTGTTGGCACCCTACATCCCTCTGCCGCCTCATCACCTCGGTCCACCATGCCATGGCTAGATCATGAGTTCCACATGAAATAGTCTCAACTCTAGGTCCCAAGATTGGAACCCGCTCGAAGAAAAACATACACAAGATAGAAGCGAACCCGAGGTTCCTCTTAGTACCATGTTTTCATTTTTTTAACTGACTCTTCATGTTAGCCAGCAGTGAGGTGCATTAGTCGTACATTGTGGGTCTCAAGAACTCTACTGAGTAGAATATAAGAGGCCTTGATATTTGGTGCAAAGAGGTTGATCATGTGATTCGTGTCAAAACGAGGACAAAAATCTTCAAACTAATATTGTTTATCACTCTAATGGGGAGTTGACTCCCGACCTTCTCGATCCATGCAATGCAATGAGCATCTATGTAATCCTCAATTTTCATACCACTCCAAGCTCCCCGAGCTTTGATTTTGACCACCTCACCATGGCGTGAAAATCCCATCAAGAAATAAATGTCCTCGACTTCAATCCTTAACGGTTTTCCATCAAGGTTGAAGAAACTATAGCAATATCACTTGGGCCCTCATCCCTTTGAGAGCCCAAAAATTATATAGCCTACATATTTTCAAAGCCATTTCGGCCCCTAGATCTCTCTCCATAGCAACATCTACCTCCTCATGTTCCCTTTCCCTCCATTCTAGCACCATCATGCAAGAGACAAACCAATTTTTGAGTTAGAAACCACTAAAAAACATTGTTTACGGACATATACGTAGGTTGTAGTATTCATATTTGCATATAGGTCTGATTATACATAGGCTTTCTTTTCAACAACCGTGTATAAGCATGAGTATACATGACCCAATGAAATGTAGCTCGCATACACCTAAAGTTTTAATTTGTGCCCTAAATAACTTAAAAATTGGAACCTAATTACAAAATACAATCCACTGAAAAGAAAGAGGAGAGGAAGAGGAATTACTTGGTCCAGACGGTCTTCCATTCCATCACTCATAGCTAACACAATCACTAGTTGAAGTTCATAGGTAATTTGGTCCAAAGTCCATTATTTGGGTAAAAAATACAAATGGTATAGTAAATTTTGTTTCTTTTCTATTTATAAAAAAATGTACCCACTTTGCATAGTTTCAGACAATATTTTGGCCTAATGGACTAATACGACAGTGGATTGAGTTGGTTTTTGTAGTTTAATCCAGGGATTTTTGAGATTTTCAGTGATATGTCGCTCGTTCATAACTTTGGACAAGTATTTTCACTACCAAGCGTGTAGGATAGGTATCCATTCCATCATACACATTTGCATCGTCCTATGACTGTGCTCATATGCCTTAGGTACGGACCTATTTTATAGTGGCACATAACCTTCTATTTGTATCTAGATGTGTCGTTATCGAATGGTAGAGACTTACCAAACATGGGTACCCTAGTTAAATCCTTTGCTCCATTTGGTGCCCATCGATAGATTTTTTTCGTAGGACTGGGATTCCCTTATAAATAATACATGAATTTATGTTGAACCTCATTTCTTACTATTATTGGACTAATCAGTAGGTGCAGACACTAACAGATCTCCCTAGATTCACCTGGATCTAGAACAAAATAGGACAGGACATGACTCTTTCCCTAAGGTATGACCATTAAATTAGCTAGTAGGGAGGAACAAGTGACATACCTTTGTATCGCTTCCTAGGGTCTCTGTTGCTCCCACTTCGCTCCGGTGCTCTCATGAGGTCAAGACCAAGACAACACAATCCAACCAAAGTGAAGATAGAAAAATATATTCAATCATCAACTTATGTGTATGATCAAGGAATTACACAATAAAGTAAGAATGACTTTATGGGAAAAGGACACGCTGCTATATCATATTAATCGAAAGTATAAGATACAACATGATCACCTAGATGTCGCAAGATTCATTTCGATGGCTCTTGGTTCCAACACACACACTTGCTCGATTCTTGTATGAAGAAGATCCAATTCCTCTTGATAAACTTGCGAGAGTCTCCAAGCTCCTATTCAAGCTAGGTCCTTCACACAATTCCTTCACCAATTCTCCAATTAATATTCCTTAACCTTTTCCATGAGAATCCCATCAATATATAGGAGAGGATGAGATGGTTACTTGGATGAGAATGATTCCACAATATCATGGAAACTAGTAAAATGATAACCATTTGAATGCTAACCCATTATCTAGAAGATTCCCTTCTAGAACCATCGAAACTTCACCTTTTTCCAAGATTGAGAACAAGTTTGCACCCTAGCTATGTAGCACAGTGTGAGAAGTTTTCACCCTAGCTGAAGGTAGCCTACGAGAATGGGTCATTCTCGCACCCTAGGATATAAGCAACCTGCGAACTCTCTTCAAAAATATGTTTTCTGGGAAGAGATGAATGTCACTTTTCTCAGGAGAAATCTCTTGTTAGGAGCTTGAGTACACCATCATCAATACACCATCAAGATGATCAAAATCATGGGTAACACCTACTTATAAACATGTTGATCTATACCTAGAGGACTCCCAAGTGATTTTGATTTAATATCTTTTCTGACTCATTTTCAAAAAGAGAAAAGATTGCTGAGTGAAATTGTCTCTTTCACAATCATAAATTGGGCTTGAAAGGACATATATTTGGTCCAACTTTATCCCTTTTCAAACCAATTAGACTACGATTATGAAAAAGGACATTTTTTGGAGTTAATTTGTAATTGCATCTCATGCCCTTGCCTGCAGTATATAGCCTATTTCAAGTTATATCTTTTACATTATAAGTCGTTCACCTCATTAGTTTACATCCTCAACCAAGAAGATCCTTGTTTATCACATTTGTAGCTTGAAACTCTATACCCAGGAGGAAACATTCCCCCGAGTGTCCATATCCAACATGCACCCCCCTTGCATTGAGCATAGGTATGTTCCACTAATGGTACTAGTTTTGCTTACTTGCGACACTCATTTCCTCCTTTGTATTATAGCATTCATTTGACTATGAAAAAACAAAAAAAGACGAGAGGGAAGGGAATATTATCTTATATTGGTAGCATTCGTGTCATCATAATTTTTAGTCCACTTGTCATCATAATTTTGGTTTTAGCATGACTGTAGGTAGTTGAGCTCGTTGCAAAGAATTTACTCCATCAACTGGTTACTCTTCCAGTCCCTATGGAGAGTTTGATTGATGCCTCCTGCATCTCAAAGTTTCATCATTGATTCTATGCTGCCACAGTATTCCAGATGTATCATGATCTTTTCAAAGGATGTCTATCAACCTGTGTCGGCCACTCCTCAGAAATCTTGACTTTCCATGTCGACCATACCCTCAGTTTGTCTTAGAATCACATGAAGTTGTAGTCTTATTGTGCACCCTGGTCCTACTTTCCTCATTGGTAGGTAACCTTGAACCTAGCAGTCGACATTTCATCATTGGTCATTGACTGGGTGGTTTCTCTTGTGTTCGAGGACAAGGCATCTATTCACACATTGGGATTCATGTAGTGTATTGGATGCTATTAGCCATATTGGTGGTTTCCTCACCTTTGTCACCATTTTTCCTCATTGGATTCTATTCAGGGGGTCTTTTCCATGTACCGCTTTCATCTGGAACACGTGAAAGATGCACAAGGTTGATGGTTCATGAACATGTTCTTCATTCAATTTCCTCCAAATCATCAAGCTCCTACTTTGTACCTCGTGCTAAATGATGAGATATGCCTTAATACTCTCCTTTCAGTGAGTCTCCTTCCATCAACTTCAACTTATCTATTTTGGAAACGAGACCTAGAGTCCTATGAGTACCTATAGGCTTGCAGTCATTAGTGGCAGGATCTCTCGCCATCGACAGTTGGGAATACATCGATGTCTCTTTATTGAAGGATTCTTCAAGTGTTCTACCCTGAATCCTGTATTCACACTTGTAAGAATGTACTCAGTGCCTTGATACCTACTTTCATCATTGGTAGGTTGTCTCACATTTGTTAATGGTATACCTCAATGAACGATAATCAAATGAAGTCTCATTGTGTTCAACCTCAACTTCTTTATTCACACAATTTAGACTTACACCTTTGGATAATTGTGTAGAAGACTTGAAGACATTAGTTTATAGTCACAGTTTTCTTGATTTGTTGCTACCTTTGATTGGACCAGTACCTATGTGACTTCAGTGATCATGGGAGATCAGATTATACTCCATTGTATACAGATACCTTCATATTGATTTTGAGACTGGTTTTATTGGGCCTTTTTCGTGACTATGATAGCCTTGTTCATGACTATTCATGGCCATGGACAACTGTTTGGTATATTTTCACATGGATCTGCAGTGTAATTCAAATTGGCAACCATGTGTAAAAAATTAGTACAAATTATAATGAGCAACTAGTTCTTCCAGTTGGGTCCCCATTACTCCACTTTTGGGTCTTATAATGTATTTTGGTCATCGCAGATACTCCTCTAACCTCACACATTAGGGGGAATTTATTATAGCAAGAATTTCCTCACCCCATGCAAACTTGCATAGAGGGCCTTTTTCCATTTCCCTATGCAGACTTGAAGTCCCTTTTTGAAAATCCCAAAGCTAAAAACATTATTTTTCCACATATACATGGCCTACCTATAGTGTAGCATGTGTATACGTAGGTTGCACCACTACAACCTGTGTACATTGGGATTTGTGCCCAAAATTAAAAAATGGTGTCGAGTTTCCATGTCATGTCATGAGATCCATGATCCTTGACCTTCCATATACTAGAAATGTTCTGACTCGACCCTTCAGTTCCACTTGAAGGCTACAAATAGAATAAATCCGAGCTATGGAAAAAGGAGAGAAGAATTCAACTTTGAGAGAAAATTTACTCTGGAGAAATTATTCACTTCACATTGAGTCTGCATCCATTTGTCCTTTAAGTATGAACACATTGTTCAACCCCCAAGATCTTCCCTACTTGATTGAGAACCTCATTGTCTTTCTTATATGAGTTTTCCTTTGGTGGATGATTGAAATCGTGGAGGCCAAGCTGGAAGGAACTTAGTTTATCGGTTCCGAACCGTGCCGACATGGAAGTTTGTAATTCATTCACTTCTCTTGATTAAATTTTAATAGAAATACTCGTTTCTCGTTGAATTAATATCTTGTGAATATTTGAATTGTTATTGCATGTGCATATTTGTTATGAATGTTGATGGATTATGCTATTTAATGTGCTAACATTATATATTTTCACCGTATGTTTGCGTGGCTTGGTTGTTGAGGACTAGTTTTAGGTATAATTATTTGAGTCAAGTTCTCAACGGTGGACTTCATCAAACATCTGGACGAGGTATGCTTTTTATCTTATCTTGCTAGCAGATTTGTATATATAACATACTTGAGATTAGAGTTGATTTCTGCAATCATTTCCGTCTGTTGTGGTTTACCCCTATCCATAGAGAGATTTTCCTCATAACACTTGAAAAACTCTCAACTTCTAAAGGTGAAAGATTGCAACTTATCATAGAGTGTCACACCTCAAGAGTTGTAGGGCATTTTGGTGTTGGGAAGACAATTGCCAACTTATAGAGGTATGTGTATTGGACTATAATGCAAGAAGATGTAGCTCATTTGATAAGAGGATGCATAGTGTACCGAAAAAAATAGTAAAGCTTTATACCATCCCTTACCTGTACCTACTAGACAATGGGAGAGGATCTCCATGGATTTCATGGGTGGTTTTCCAAGAACAACGAAGGTATATGATTATCTATTTGTGGTTGTCGACAGGTTTATAAATATGTGCATTCTTATGTCTTCTAAAAATACCATCAAGGGACAAGATGCAACACACATGTTCTTTGAAAAGGGTTGGGTGTACTTTTGGATACTAAGGTGCATTGTCTCATATATAGATGTTATATTTCTTAGTACCTTTTGGACTACACTTTGGGAGAATATGGACACGAAACTAAAGATATTTACAACTTTCCATCCATAAATAGATGGAAAATAGTACTGAACATGGCATTGGTTCATATTTTGAGGGGTTATAATCAAAATCATCCAAGGACTTGGGATGAAAATTTGATTTATATTCAACACTCTTATAATAGAGTAGTCCACACTTTTATTAGTAAGCCACCTTTTAAAACCTGCATAGAGGGCATTGTAACCTACACATTTTCTAGAGAAATAAAAAGACTAAGTGAATCCAATCCAAAGTTGGTTTTTCCATTTGGGTTTCTAGGGTAAATATTGTGTCTTTGTGTTATGAATTTTTCTATGGATGTATTAAATTATGTGTGTGAGTTAAGGAATCTCTTATTTATATTTGATATGTGGGTGAGTGCGCAAATTTGGTTGACGAAAAAGTGGCAAGGGGGTGATAAAGAATGTGCACCCATAGCAATGTGTGCGCGTTCCTAAGAACAGACACACATTCTTGATGTTAGAGGTTCGAAAAAGCTCAAATCTCTACTTAGTGTGCCACATAGGCACGTCGGCAGGAACACATCTGCATTGCTAGGAAAGCACACACATTCCTACTGTACCCTTTTTTAAGGGACCATGGACGTTATTTGTGCCCATTTTCACACTATGCGTCACATTTTCCTTTCATTGAGAAAGTAAAGAGGAGGAGTAGAGAACATGATCTTTCCACCGTGTCCAAGTCAAGTCAGGTATGCATGATTTTTTTTGTTACCATGAAAAAATGGATTGTCTTCAACATGTAAAAGAAGTGAGGATGTTTTTTATCCACTAAACTAAGGGATTGGTCCATATATATATATATATATATATATATATATATATATATATATATCTAT
>ML792360.1:43939-86907 GCA_009831015.1 Picea engelmannii
CATGGATATTCCCAATGGACAATTTATTCTTAACATATATTTGATGAATATGCCAACTAAGACTTGAAGAAAGATAAATAATTATTTGAATAATATTCATTTTTTATTTGACTTTCTCTATGGCCCCATTTGAATTAAATTTTTTCTTATAAACCCATTTGGAACCCTATAACATTTATTCATTTAGGACATGGCACAAGCTTCTGTTGAGCACTCAACACACCCTAAAAATCCTTTATCATTTTTTTTACATTTTTGGGTACCACTTGATCTTCTGCACTATCTGATTCGATTTCAATTTGGGAAATGTTTTGTCTTTACTTATTTTCATGACTGTAATCACCTATTCAGGTTTTCCTGAACTTATGAAATCCCATGACTAAAAATAAATTAACACCTGAATAAAGAATTGACAGCCAAACACTTCACCCAACACATTCAGGTTCGACATTAGAAGGAATTCAAAGAAGAAAAAAGGAACTACTCGGAAAACCACAGTCGTTGAGCGTCGATCTCCATCGACATCGAAAGAAGAAAGTTTTGGTTTGCATTAAGTTTTTCGCATAAATATATCGTCGATAGTCGATGCCCGATGCGCTTTGTCGGAATCAGCGAAAACCCAAAAGGATCACAAGAAACATTTTGACCATGATAAAATTTATCCTCGATCATCGATCACCGATGTGTTTTCGGCATCGGGATTTTTTCAAGGCAGCCGATCTGAAAGATCTTTGATAGGTTTATTGTTGATCGCCGATCCTTGACACTTTTTCAACATCGGCAAGCTAAGGTTTGTTTTAGAATGAATAAATTAAGGAAATCCCCGACTCCAATTAATACAAGAGAATTAAGTCACTGGTCTCTAATTCCATGTGTCTTTACCAGGTAAGCAGGTCATAGGGTTAGATAACCCTAAATTTTCAAATCCACAGGACAGGTCACCAGGGGACATTTCAGCTCAGCTCGAGATAGCAAGGACATCAGGGAGAGAAAGTGCACCAAACCCCCTACATGACTTAATAATGATATACAATGATAAGGAGATTTTGGAGGTTTCCCTGGTGACTCTGGTACAAATCACAGAGGAAAAGGAACCCGAGAAATCATCTTCCCAAGCGCCCGATGCTCAAATTCAAATCCTTCCACACAGTGACTAGGAGGTTGAAAGTGTCGTAGACACTGAGATACTCGATGCACTAGGGACCCAAGTGGATATCTCGAAGGACATGCTAGGGTCAGGTGAATAAGAAGAAGAAATTCCACAACAAGAATTCGACATCTCGACATCTGATTATCAAGTAAATACCGAGCCTGCCCCTGATGCATTAATTTTGGCTGGTACTTTACCTCCTGATGAGAAACAACTAGAGGATGAACTTTTGGAACACACAGAAGAGGTTCAAGAACCCAGTCTTGAATAGATATACACTATCGAGAGCCTGGGAAACACACTTACTTGGGGAGAACAACAAATCCCCGAACTTGTCGATTAGGTCACTAATATACAAGCCATCACCTACAACTGAAAGAGGAAATACATCATGAAGAGAACCACCAAGAAGAGGAGGCTTACTCTAGACAACTCTATCCTCGTCACCATAGAGGAAAAATTGATAAGCATGGAGAATGCCAAGATGTCTGAGCTTATCGGCACAGGGATGGAAATCACATATGCTACCCTAGATAGAGAAAGGAAATATGAAGATGATCTAGCTACTATGCTGAATGAGATGGAGCATCTATGCCATTTGGAGAAATATTATCAGGACTCCATGTAGGCCATGGTGTTATTGAGAAGAGAATTACAGGATGCCTATAGTAAATTCACAAATGAGCAACACCTTTCCATTGTAGGGATAACAAAGGTGGAAAACATGGTGCCAAGTCAAGTATAGTAATTCATGGAGCACCTGATAAAGGCTCGGACAATGTTACAACAGTTATGTGCTAGAGTAGTCAAGTATCAAGCATGATTATTGTAGATAAATGAGATCCTTTCGGCCCCAATGGACCAACATAGATTCTTGTATGAAAATACATGTGAGGATATCTTCGTCAAATGGTTAGAGTATGAGAAGATTCATCCACTCAAGTGAAACCATTTGATGACTTTTATAATACTGAGAGATGAAAGCACCATGTGGCGATGTTTTATTTTTCTTAGCTTGCACTTTTGATAGTTACTTTTAGTTAATAATATGTTATAAATAAGAGGATCGACATGTTAGAAGGGGTCGATGTTTTTTGCAAAGACCCTCATTTTTGGATTTGTAAAGAACTATTTCGGGGCTACCTTAATTGAGAAGTCATGTTTAGGACCAGAGACAATTTTATGTTCATTTTTCATCAAAAGAATGTGTGATTGGATTTGAAGAAGAATTATTTATGATTTTTTTTCTCATTAATGGATGATGTAACAAGTAAGAGCCTCCGAATATGTTGATAAGTTATCTAATTCAATATTTTTATAGTTCTTGTCTCTAATGATGAAAATTAAATCATTGCATTAGTGTGTGATCAATGATTAGAGCTAAGGAAATTATTTTTTTCCATCGTTTATTACATGTATGTTTTCTTCTGATAATTGTATCTCATTCAATCATAGGAACACAAATAGGTTAACGTATTAGTACTAGGATTTTCATAGGTTTAAGAATCATTGTTTGCATTCTTGAGCATGAGGGTTATCCCAAGTTCAAACTTCTTCAGTAGTTAAGCATTTCCCTTTTGTTACCAAGCTGGTTTATACTAACATTTATCTTGTATCGGTCCCACCTATAAGAGAAACTAAAAAAAGAGAACGTTGAAACTAAAGGAGGATCTTTAACAAGAAGACATCATGTCAATCACTATGCAAATCCCATCAATTAATTGGCCAGTTTGCAAGATCTGGAGAACCATTCTGCCATTAAATGCAACAGAGTATAATTGGGCCTCGATGGCATGTTTGGTTCCTAACTTTGAGTTAAATGGATTTAGGACCCCTCAACAGAATTGGTGCTAGAAGGAGGGCCTAAAGAATGAATGGCTGACAATATTGTTTATATAATATTTCACACATATTGTAGATTCGAAACAACCCACATGCATGGCTAGTCATTCTCAAGACAACCCACACACACTGAGTACTCCTAAAATGAGTAAATCACCCCAGCAAGAGGAATAACACTTATTCAATGAAATATCTTACGCTCTTCCCCATGAGCAGTTGACCAATTCAAAAGAATTACAAGATATTACGCCCAAAAAATAAGAGCACTACCCTTAGCTTTGTTACTTCCTCGAAGAAATCAAGTAAGAAGACCAGTGGTCGACACACTAGACCAAGTTTTCATTCACAAAGTAGAAGAACCAATAGATTTTTCCCTCACCAAAATCAAACATCCTCTTAATCTATTCCCCAAAACATGAGCCGGTAACTTCTCCGAGCCCAACGATTTTTCCGACGAGGAAGGGTCTAACTCAGAACACTCAATTTTGAGATAAGACGATATGGAAGATAACAATGATCATAATGAAGAAAGGGGAAACCCACCTCAAAATAATCAACCATGGTTGGCCAGAGATTCTTTGGCCATCCCCGGAAAATTACATAACCTTCCCCGACATCCAGAAAAGTTTCTCCCTAAATTTGACCCTGAAACCTCAGGATTTCTTGAAGACCATATCAAAAAATTCACACTAGTTATCAGACTAATGAACCTCCAACATGAGGATGTAGTATACATGATTTTCCCCTATACTTTTGAGAATTCAGCCTCCATGTGGTATTTTAACTTACCTGTAGGGTCCATAACTAGTTGGACGAAGTTTCAAAAGGCTTTTCTAGAAAAATTTGCAGAAGAAACCACTACAGGAGCTTTCATGGTCGAGTTGTTTGTTGCCACCATGAGTTCAAAGGAGAAGGTTAAATAATTTAATCAATGGCTCATCACTATCCTAAACAAATTTCAACCTGAAGCTAAACACACTCAAGAGTTTCAAATCGAAGTATACGCTAATGCTCTCCCAGCTTCTATTTCCATATTTGTGAAGAGGAATTCTAAAACAACCTTAGCTGAGAATTTTGAAGAATCCAAAATGATAGAGTTCCAAATGAAGGGATGTAAAGAAGTCTAGGTCTCATTAGTTAAGAAGGAAGTTCAACCTCCTCCTAGGAGAGGACTCTTGTTCGCCAGACCTCTAGGGAAACAAATAGAACAAGGTCCTGAAAAGGGAAGTGGAGACATAAAATACCTACAACACATGGTTAAGAAGTTGTCAAATGAAATAGTAGACATGAAAAGAACTGCAGAGGAAGGAAACCAAGGCCATAGGCCCTATAAACCCTTTTTTAAAACCTCCCCCAGCCAACTTAAACATCGATTTGGGAAATGTAGCATCTAACTCATTCTGTACCTGTCATCAAGAGAAACATTTTGAAAGAGACTGCCCACAATGGTTGCATGCCATGAATTTGATGGCCAACAGGTTTCTAGATGAGGTTTGCCTTACTGAACAATCAAGTGACTCAACTATGAATATTGTTGATAAGGAAAAAGTTGATCCACCAGAAGAAACAACCATGTTGATATGGGACCTTGACCTACCAATTCCTTCCAATGACCTATTTGAGGTTAAAGAACCACCCGTAGAGGTCTTGGCTGTGAAAACACGAATTAGGGGTTAGCCTGTCTTAAACAACCTTATTACGGCCCAAACGTTGGGAGGAAAACCAACATCCGATCACCCAAAATCACCTTTTGTCCCCCAAATAAATTCTATAAACATCCATATGCGAGAATACCCTAAGCTAGACTACAACATAGTAGAAGATTTGAAAAGGTTGAAGGCAAATATATCATTCATGGACATGTGTATAATTACTCAATAGAAGGACTTTATGTTAGAATATTAGAAGTCAGTATAAAACCCAATAACAATCACTGACCAAGGAGAAAATCCAGGTCCCACAGATCTAAGAAATAAACCAGCTATAAACACTTTCTCTGAAGATAAGAAGGTAAAGCCTTTTGTCCCACCGATCCTTTTGACATTTGAAGTCTTCAAAAGAAACCTGCACAATTGTCTGGTTGACTCAAGAGCATCCTCTAATGTTATTCCATTGTCTATATGTAATAAATTGAATGTAGTCCCTCTCAAAAGTGATAAACATGGGATACAACTATACAGAACCCAAGTGAAATTTATGAGAGAACTAAAAGATGTAATGATCATAATGGCGAAACACCCTAAATGTTTTTAGGTGATTGACATCATCGTAGTAGATATCCCAGAAGCTTATGGATTGTTACTTAGCCGATATTGGTATGATAAGTTAAATGGATACTTTAGTATAGACTGGGATGACCTTTGGTTTCCATTAAAGGGACACACAATATGATCATGATTGTAACACCCATCTAGGATGTTAGAAAAATTGTCACTCATTAAATACATAATTTCATTTATTTTCATTTCCACAACTCTTCTACATTTTCTCAATGATAAATCTAAATAACATCATGAATAAGTAATAGGTTAACTCTAAGATTTAGAACTTAAAACAAGGTATATAAAAATATCAATAACAAAATACCATCAAAAAATACCTCCTCCTTAGCTTTTCGAAACTCATCATTGTAATGTAGTCCTGGGTGCTTCCAAGCATTCTTTTCCCGCTTACCCATAGTGAAAAAATGGAATCCTCCCTGCCAACTAGGAGCCTAGGCAGCTTCCTAGATCCAAGAAACCTTTCAGTTTCTTGGTTGTCCATGCCTATGACTCCAAGAACAACAAAGTGTGAATTCTCAAAGAAAACTATGACAAGAATTATATCTTCCAAGAATTTCACAACCTCCCATCATGCTCAAACCTCTCCATCCCCCCCTCCTCTCTACTACTTCTCCCTATTTATCAAGTTTCCATACACACTTCCCCAAGTCTCTTCAACCACCCTCATTATTATCCATCAACCTCCCTTATCTAGATATTTTGAGAAAATATAAAAATAAAACTAAATATAAATGACTTGCATTAAACAACAATAAATAAAATGAAAATACTTTCTTCTCATGCTAGCTAATAAATTTTGTTTGATAATTTTCCCCAAAATGTACATCAAAACCCCACCATGCTCATTTAATTCATCATACCCACCATCTATCGAAGTCAATAAGGTATTTAATACTTCTAGATATTTTGTATGCAATACAATCTACATATTCAATAAACATTCAATTAAATAGTTAACAATTTACTTTAATAATTAATACATTAATTAATTGTACTAGTGTACATGGGTAAGGTATCTCGACCAAGCTTCCCCAATAGGAAACTAGCAGTCACCATCACATGTCTAGGGGAGCATGACTTCACATAGCCCTCCCATGACTCTAGGTTTCAGAGGATAAATGATGGGCAATACCTCCACTCCTCCTTATAGAATTAGGTTCAACACCCTATATCGAGCCATACTATGAAACTATTGCTCTTAGAGTCATGTCATCAAACAATCACTCTAAGCAAGTTGTGCATCCTGTCAAAACCACACTCACCACAAATCATAGCAATATTTCAAATCATTAATTAAATAATAAGTACAACATATATCATATACTATATTCTTAATGTCTACGACATCCAATTCACCTCAACACTACAGTCATTTGGCTATCGCATAGCTCATTAACCTATAATTCAGTTCACCAATAACTCATATTCATGTATATACATCAAAATTTTGTATAAGAATCCATATCTGTATTGACATTCAATTAAGAAATGTATGTTTATCTTTATCATGTCTTACATATGTTATGCATTCTCAACATAACTTTGAATCATTATCCATGTACCTAAATTCCACATCTTAATTTGCATGTTTTAAGAAAATCAAAGAGTTATCATCATTATGATCATATAACAATTAAAATAATAGTATGCAACACATAAATAGGTCCATAGGTACACTTGTCACATGTCTATATCAATATTGTTGAGTCCAAATAGTTGTTAAGAAATGAATTACTAAGATGAGAATAATCAAATTTCTAACTACCTAAAGACAAAATACGGGGCGTTACATACACCCACCCTTCAAGAAACTTTGTCCCGAAGTTATTCTCATTCACAATATGAGTAGAATTTATGACACAACTTCTATTTGTCCTTCCTGATAGAAAACCTTGTGTTATATTGGTCCCATTGGACCATGACTTGATTAAAACATGTCGAGGCTATTAATATATTGATTGTAACTATGCCTATTTAGTAGGCACCTTATTATGTCTTGACTCTATTTTATTACCATTGGTAATTAAATTAATGAAAGTACATGTTTCTCTTATAGATTAAAGTATAGTCTACTAGTTTGATAGCCAATTATAATCTTATCACATTATTGGTTCTTTAGTTAAGTGAATCTTATATCGAATTCAATTATAATTTGCATTAATTCATACATACAATTCCTCTTGAGATATATTGATAATTATAGACGAGCATTTGTCAATTTTGATCATCACTCTAGCTTGACAATACATACTCCATCACTCATGAGATTGACACACCAAAATTTTCCATGCTTACAAGCATTGACTAAGATACTGCTAATTGATGGTCATGTGATGTTTTTACTTCACGATTTGTTTTTCTGTTGTCCTTAATATCTCTCTTTTCTTTAAGTTATATAAATTATATCTCAAACAAGTTAATTGTCTAGTATAGGATTCTCTTTATCACGGTCGAGGAAAATCTTTCTTTCTATCATCAATTCACTATTACAAACATGCCTATACATAAAGAGCATTGTTTTGACACGTTGGTTAGTGAAAATTTTATATCAATAATAAATTTACTACAAGAGTTCATTCCAAAATATTTAGTCATTTGTCCTTGAGGTCTTCTCTTCTCAGCATTATACTTCTTACGTCTCAAAATTTTATCCTCTATACCTACATAGTACTTACCAACTTTGGTATCTAGCTCTTTTCTTGTCCATTTCTAGCACTTTCAAGTTCTTTCCCCTACCATGAAATACATTTTTTAACAATGGGAAGCACGTTTTCATCATTCCTCATATAGATTTATTTATTTACTTATTTATTTTCAAACAGAGTTCCTTCATAGGGAAAAATCCTTGTTAATGAACAAGTAGTTTCTAGGACAATTAATGCATTTCAAGGTGTGAGTTCCCATTTATACACCTCACCCCTCCATGACACTCCAATGGAATTTCTACTACCAAATAAATTTATGGGTGAAAGTGATGGCATTCTCCCCAGGAATACCCACTTTTCTCAAAGTGTTATTTCATTCATTTTTCTTAGTCAACTAGCATTATCTAAGGTACTTGTCACTTATTATACTAAAGTTACCAATCCTTCACAAGATATAGATGAACTCCACTACTTTAGTATGATTAATTCAACTCAACAATTAAACATGATTTGACCTAACATCACATTGGTCGATAGAAACTGGTCGATATACCCCATCACACATTATGATATAAATAAAAATAACGTCATGATATTTCGTTTATCATTCCAAACTCAAGTTCTAGGTTCACAACATAAGCCCACTTACAATATACCATATGACAACACTAACCTAGGTAATTGATTAAAAACAATCCATAAATGCTATGGTGGTAGACTTGGAACTACACCCTCTTTAGGGTCAAAACATTCTCACTCACACTTAAGTGTAGAAGCAACCCAAGTGCATAAGCTATGCTCCTAAGATAGCAAAACTTTTAATTGCACACCACACCAAATTCTCCATTAATTATATAGTCTTTTCTAGCCATCAGTAAATGGTTACATGACCCTCCCTCTATGGAGAATAAGTATCACCAGAAAGTCATAGATATTCTCATACACAAAACATATAATACACAAGAATTAAGAGTAGAACACATCATTAGTTGTTTTTGATAATCATAAATATTATGGAGACCTTAAAACTCGTTGACCTCCCCATGAAACCAACCTCTTGCTAACTTGTGATTGGTAAATGTCTTTCTTGTAACATTGATGTGTCCTTCACTCTTGACATTACTCTTAACATTACTAACTAGATTCTAACAGTTCACGTGCATATGGTGTTTCAACAATCAACTCAGGATTGACAGAAATATCATCGTCTTGTAAATACAACAACTACAACTCTATATGCTTCTCCTTCTAGCATACAAACTCTATTCTTATCTTAGGCAACTTCTAGATTTTTAAAAGACAACTACAGGACCCATGCCCTCTATATACCCACAATTATAATTTCAAGGAAAATACTTCAACTCATGAAAACTACTTATACATTCCATCTTTTGGATGACTGATAGAGGGCGAGGGAATTTAAATCCCTATTCAAAATTCCAAGTTGTGACCAATGAATCGTATTTGTCTATTGACTTCACTCTGTTGGTGTATCTCGCAGTTGAAAAGAAAGTTCGACCTGTTCTCTCTATATAGGTGTCATGCTATGTATTAGTTATGAAGACCAACAATCCGAGAGGCAGCAAAGACCGATTGTTTTCACGTATATTCCAGCAAATAAATATAATAAACCCTCATCTCACAAGAGCAAAAGATCTGCACCTACTACAATTCCATATCTAATTTAGTGTTAGAGTGATGAAATGGATGGGCATTCAAGCCATCACGATTTGTACAATCCCACACCAGATCAAAGAAAATACACATTAAGACTAGGTCTCGAAATGGATCTTGTTTCCCAGAGGTATCTAATCTTCTTTGCAACGTGTTTACATACTCTTTCGAGTCTCCACACAGATCCTTGATAAACTAAGTTTAGTTACTTTGCACATAAATGGTGACTTCCTTCAATGCCTTGACCATTCGCCAATACTTCACCATATTGCCAATGTGAAGTTTTGGCAAAATTTCCACAAATCGAATCCACAATTCGATATACCTCACAAGATTTGATCCAGTACTAAGACATCCAATTCATAATGAGACACAGAGATCTCAGTCCTCAAAAGACGTTTTAAAAAAAACCTTTAACATAAATCACATATTCCTGTAGCTATTTATTGTTGTAAAATCAACCAACCATCAAAACCTCTGCACTCCTATTCTATTATAGGAATTACATATAATTTCCAGAGTAAATGATCATATGCTCACTCAGTTTTCCATTCACAATAAACAAATATATTCATGTCAATGAGTCTCTTCCTCATTCTTCAAGGTTATAATCACACAAAACCCTTAATTCATGTACAGTCGATGAATACATGAATTACCATTTTAATTCACATGTAAATACACACAGAGAATCTTACCATATGCACAGAAAACCTAAAGTGTCTCTCATCCTTGCAAAATATCTATGACAGATCAATAACCAAATCTATCATTAGTCCATACTTCATGCAGATACCGAAACTCTTCGAATTCATCCTCAGATTTCAGTCAGAGACAATACGAATGACTCATATTTTCGCTTCTCTATTGGCCTGATCTAACAGTATTTGGCCAACCTATGACCTGATTTACATTAGTTTGGTCTCTCCCTCTCTATTCATAGACATAGAGTCTATATACAATTTAGGAAACAAACAGAATGTTGTTTAGATCCACATAACTTGCCAACTGATCCTAAAATCACTCCAACTATCCCTAAGGTCTCTAAGATCTTCTGTATCAAAACAACTCATCCCTATCCATAGTTATTCTAGAACTATGACTCATTCTCTAGAATAAATAAAGAAAATCATTTACATTAAGAATTTTAAATTCCTCCCCAAATGTTGAGACCCTTCCTTTGGGGTTTTGCCTCCAAAAGTTTGATGGTTTTGTTAGATCAACCAATCAAGAAACACAAGCGTTATGATGTCCCAGATCTGCAGGCTGCTATGGATTCTCCCACTATGGAAGCGTAGCAACAACAGGCAATGTTGCAGCAGGAAATTTTCTTAGAGGATGAGAAGGTGTGGAAGAGAATAAACAAAGAAGAAATCGACTTAAGTTCTCTACAATTCTTATAGGAGTATTAAGTTTTGCCTCTCTCAGAAAGATTCGTGTCTCATGCCGGACCTTGAACATGCCTATTTAGTGATTCATGCACTTTGTTGGCTAGTGTGCATAGTGTAAGTTGTTTTGTTCTTAGAGGTCTTAGTTTTGATTCTTTGCGGAGGAAGAATATAACAAATTTTGAACTTGCAACCTATTTAGCTATGTTTTAAGCGTCAAATGATCAAATATCTTGCTACTGATGCTTGGTTATTAAATCCTGGTGGAAGGGTTGGATAAAATTCAACTCGGTGCTCTACCATTGTTGATGCCTCTACTGTATCCAGGCCCACATCACAACAAAGGGAGTAGTCCATTGAACCGCCTCACCTCACACTCCATCTATGTGTGTGGCAGATCGGAATTGGAAAAGTGGGATGGGATGGGTTGAGTTCCTAGATATGCATTGGGATCATATGGTGGGGAAATGAGGAGGATTGAAAACTGTCCACGCATCCTAGATGTATCCATTGTAAATAGGCCATCACCTCCCCTCTGAGGAGACACACTGACTGGCAGGCCGTGAAAAAGTAGTTGTCACTTTTGGATATTTCAGAGTGGTGACAAAAAAATGGAAAGAACAATGCCCGTGCTCCATAATTTCTTCTTTCCACCCAATTTACTTGACCTTTTTGATAGTCTTGTATATGGTGAACATTATAACAATGGTTTCAATGATGATTTCAAGCCCAGTTTTACTTTTTGGGTGGTAATGACTCAGTGAATTCATTTCGACCGAGAGCTCACATTTCCTCTCCTTGTGTACAACTGGCTCTCTTGATTCCATTCCCTCCCTACAACTCTCGACAATATCGGTCATGCCATGGCCTCATTTAGTGAATCAAGTCGATCCATAGCTCTATGTAATTTAATTAGGTTTTTTTTTTTTTTGAATCTTGCTAGTAATATTTGATGGAAATATTATTTATTAGTTAGAAAATCACTTGCGTCGATGCTATAAGCTTCTCTTACTCCAATAGAAATAAACTGTGATTATCAACAGTGGATAATTCATTATTTCTTTCCAATCACGAGATCTATCGTCACGGATTTGTTTCCTATTAAACCCACCTTTCTTATCTTCACCGTCACCCTTTCAAGGGTTGAAGAAGAGAAATTGTTAACTCTAAGATCCAAGTACAGATACAAAGAATACCTCGAATTGAGATTGATGAGGATGAATTCGGGGTAACTTGTAATTTTGTTATTAGCTTGGATTCACTTTGTGAAGGAGGAGGGTTTATTGGACAGGATTCGATCTTTAAGCCGACGATAAGCTTAAATGTGACCAGAAATTGTCTTTTTGGACTAGCCTTACCGGGAATCCTGTTATAAGTTAGTTATAGAAGTTTTTATTGAATCCCTAGAGTTGATAATTATCAGGTCAGGGCGACCATCTATGCTGCGAGTTTTGTTAATGTTGTATTGAACTGAAGCTGAAGATAGATAGCCATGAAGAGAGCAGAGATATACAATTCAAGGAAAATGAGAATACAGAGTAGTTGGAGGGAATTTGATATCTCAAAGCTTGGATTTTTATTTACATCATTCTTTATCGTTTCCAGGGCGGGTCTTGGAGTGTTGTACTACTACATTGTTTTTTTTTTTTTTTNAGAAGACATTAATCCCAATGAACAGGTGTTTCAAATTTTATTTACGAAAGAAATCTTTAGGAATTATCAAGAATATTTGATGGGCTCTCCTTGTTGCTACTACAAGAAGTAAGTTCATCCCCATAGAAAAAAACAAATAAAGTCAGAGACACAACTAGATGGATAAAGAACCCTAAATTCTCTCAGAATCATTATCGTTAGAGGGTATGGGTATGTAAAGTTTTAGGAAAGCCAAATATAACCTATGAAGAGGCTCTTGTCTCCAAGCATCGTGCAACAGAGAAGGCTCAACACTTTCCAAAGGATCTAATTGGACCAGTTTTGCATATGGTCTAGTTCAAGACAATTAGAGTTAAAGATCTTGTTAGTAAAATATCAAACAACATCAAGGACATTTATCTGGTAGGTGAAATAAGTCACAGGTCGAAAGACAGACTCCTTATTCCCTTGTAAGATTCTGAAGACAGAATCCTTATTCCCTTGTAAGATTTTGAAAGTAATTCAGGAGCTTGATGATGAGGATGAAACCTTTAAGTATGAATTCGGTTGGCTTGACGAAAATAATAAAGTAACCGATACATCTATAGAGAGTGTGGAAGCTCTTCTTTGAAGGAAGCCTCTTGTTACACAATATGTCTTGAAGTCCTTTATCAGAGAATCAACTTCGTCCAGCACACCTTGGATAGTTCATGACGAATTGGCATGGAAGTATAGGATCTCCACTGAACCCCCTATTAAGTATCCCATAGAGGATTCCTTGGTGCAACCTGGTTAAGATGATCCCGTTTCTTCAAAACGACCATGTGCAACAACATATTTTCTTGCACCAATGGATTGTGTAGAAGATGTTTTGATGGTCTGGGACTTCTACACTTCTTTTGGGAAGGCGCTTCATCTGTGGCCTTTCTCCCTTGAGTAATTTGAAAAGGTTGTTGATTACATGGAAGATGATGTGTCACTCTTGGCAGAGGCACATTATGCTCTTCTCCAGATTGTTGTAAAATATTCCAGTGCCTACTAGGATTTAATTCAGAACAGAAAAGATAAAGAATGTGCACTAAAATGGTTTACCATAAGGGAAATTTTTTTTTTGATGTCTACAGCCAAGAGGTTCAAAACCTACCTGTAATATTGTCGAGAGTGGAGAGTTCTCAAGCTATTAGTAGATGGCCAGCAAGAACACCCCAAAACCTACAAGTGGACTGCTTCAGGTGCTTTCTATACTCGTATGATTTTTATAAATGTCGATTGGGATTTTCCAGGAGTTAAAGAATTATCATTATGCAGATTGATAGAGACGGATATCAAATTGGATTATTTAACTTCATTATTACAGTGAAACAAATACTAAAGAAAAAATATGGTTAACATTTTCTGATTGAACTTCATCATACTTTTGCAGTGACAGGTGTATTCTGTTGATATGATTTACTGGGATTTCGAGTTTGTGAACACATTGAAATTAGAAATTTCCAAGGAAAGTTTTATTTCATGGAATTCATTTTCTAGAGATTAAAAATTAGAAAGCTTGAGTTATGATAAGTCATAATATGAATTTGCATGATTTGTTGGAAATTAGGACATCAGCCTCTTAGGAATCTCATTAGTTCATTTTCCTTTCTTACATTCCGCTTCATTCTACGCATCTCTCTTGAAAATATTAGTCTTGAATGTGGTGTTGTAATTCTAGATCGGCAGTCTTACAATCATTCTCAAGTCTGGGAATATTATTGTTTTCCCTGTCCTCCCTCACTTCTCTTGTGGTTTCATTTTTAACTTTGTTCATGTTGGAATAGGGTAGCCTTGTGCATCCTATTCACAATTTTCCTATAGTAGTGGATAGCCTCTAATATCTTGAAGGTATTCGATAATATTGGGCTTCCTTGCTTCTCTTTGGTTAGTTTGCAAATAATTATCATCCAATGAAATTGTTAATTTCTATCTGACATAGAATTGAGGACATATCTTTGGATTTTAGTCATTCCAACTGAGTGTAACAACCCAAATTGGGGGTCAAGCCCAGGTTTCAGTTTTGAAACCAGGCTCTGATACCATATGTAACACCCATCTAGGATGTTAGGCAATTTGTCACTCATTAAATACATAATTTCATTTATTTTCATTTCCACAACTCTTCTACATTTTCTCAATGATAAATCTAAATAACATCATGAATAAGTAATAAGTTAACTCTAAGATTTAGAACATAAAATAAAGTATCTAAAAATATCAATAACAAAATACCACCGAAAATACCTCCTCCTTAGTTTGTCGAAACTCATAATTTTAATGTAGTCCTCGGCACTTCCAAGCATTCTTTTATTGCTTACCCAGAGTGAAACAACAGAATCCTCCCTGCCAACTAGGATCCTAGCCAACTTCCTAGCTGCAATAAACCTTTTGGTTTCTTGGCCCTATGTGCCTGTGACTCCAAGAACAACAAAGCACAAATGCTCAAGGAAAACTATGACAAGAATTATATCTTCTAAGAGTTTCACAACCTCTCATCATGCTCAAACCTCTCAATCATCCCCTTCCTCTCTACTTCTTCTCCCTATTTATCAAGTTTCCATACACACTTCCCAAAGTCTCCTCAACCACCCTCATTATTATCCATCAACCTCTCTTATCTAGATATTTAGGGAAAATATTAAAATAAAACTAAATATAAATGACTTTCATTAAACAACAATAAATAAAATGAAAAGTATTTCTTCTCATGCTAGCTAATAAATGTTATTTGATAATTTTCCCCAAAATGTACATAACACCCCACCATGCTCATTTAATTCATCATACCCACCATCTATCAAAGTCAACAAGGTATTTAATGCTTCTAGATATTTTGTATGCAATACAATTTACATATTCAATAAACATTCAATTAAATAGTTAACAATTTACTTTAATAATTAATACATTAATTAATTGTACTAGTGTACATGGGTAGGGTATGTGTGCATAGCTATCAAACACATATCTCATGTATGTACTAACAATAAACATTCATTGCCTCTAGTGCATAGTTCCTATATGATCATAGATCAAGTAATGCATCATTTAATAATCTTAACGAATAAATTTACACCAATTCATCTATAAATCATTATCACACTTAAAACATCAATAGGAAATCAAAGAGGGTTTTAAATATGGTAGGAACCAAGTGAGTAAACAATAGTGGCACCTCTAATCCTCAATCAATATTCTCAACTTAACATCGAAGCATCCTTCCTTCCTAACCTACTTCCATATTCCATCATATCCTTTCCTCTGTTGGACTAAGCTGGAGCATCAACTATATTGACCTAACTCCACATAGAACCTGTAAGAGGAAGTGTCATACATCTCGACCAAGCTTCCCCAAAAAGCAACTAGTAGTCTCCATCACACATCTAGGGGAGCGTGACTTCACACAACCCTTCCACGACTCTAGGTTTCATAGGATAAATGGTGGGCAATACCTCCACCCCTCCTTATAGAACTAGGGTCAACACCCTATATCGTGTCATACCATGCAACTACTGTTCTTAGAGTCACGTCATCAAACAATCACTCTGGGCAAGTTGTGCGTCTTGTCAAAACCACACTCACCACAAATCATAGAAATATTTCGAATCATTAATTAAATAATAAGTACAACATATAGAATATATTATCTTCTTGATGTCTATGACATCCAAGTCACCTCAACACTACAGTCATTTGGCTACTGCATAGCTAATTAACCTATAAGTTAGTTCACCAATAACTCATGTTCATGTATATACATCAAAAATTTATATAAGAATCCATATCTGTATTGACGTTCAATTAAGAAATGTATGTTTATTTTTATCATGTCTTACATCTCTTATGCATTCTCAACATAACTTTTAATCATTATCCATGTACCTAAATTCCACATCTTAGTTTGCATGTTTTAAGCAAATCAAAGAGTTATCATCATTATGAGCATATAACAATTAAAATAATAGTATGCAACACATAAATAGGTCCATAGGTACACTCGTCACATGTATATATCAATATTGTTGAGTCCAAATAGTTGTTAAGAAATGAATTACTAAGATGAGAAGAATCAAATTTCTAACTACCTAAAGCCAAAATATGCGGCGTTACAATGATCGATATGGAAATATATCTAAAGCATACTGTCACACACTTAGAAACCCCCAACAAACCCTCATCGACTAATTTCCCGGTGCTAGGAAATTGTTCATGCGACACTGATTTTGTTAATTTCTCCCGCCTCTCATCTGATGTTCCTCTTACTCAAAATTCTGAAATGAGTGTTCAAGAAAATTTGCCAACAATGGCGGAGGAAACCCTCTTCTGTCAGGAACCGATGTTAGAAACCATGGAACAAATAGGAGGAATGGAGGAAAGTGGTAGGAAAAAGGAAACTAATGGTTTTTTCTCACAAAGTTTGATCTAGATTTTATGACCAGAACGAAATGACTACAGATTATTAACAGGTGCTTAACACAAAATAACAGAGATACAATAAAATTGGTTTATTTGGATTTTATGAGAAGAATGAAATCACTACAGATTATTAACATGTGCTTAACACAACATAACAGAGATACAATAAAACTGGTTTTCTATTCAATAAGGAAATAAGTTGAAATTGTAAAATGCAACATAAACAAGCTTGCTGGAATGGTGGCAGCTTATTTCTGAGAAGCGATGTGATGGTTGTGCTCATTCGCCAGAAGGTCATTACAATGAGGCTCTGAAAGTATTTTTACAATAAAAAGTAATGCCAAAAATGCTAGAGATCCAAAAACCTTACCCTACGAGATGAAGCGCCAAAAGTCAAGTGGGCTCCGTTTGGGTAAGTTAGTACATCAACTTCCCGAGGTTGTAACTTTTGCATATTATCTCCATTTTAGGCATATGATAGCTTGTTGGAGAGGTATTGTCGAGGAGATTCTTTTTGGGGGCTCAATAATTTCTTTGGGTATCATTGAGAAGATCAATCCCAAAAAACCTTCATTTAGTCCTTCAAAATGGCCACGGAAGTTAAAACTGCTAAAAATAGTAAATTGCCAAAATTGTCAGAAAATAGCCATTGCTTTAGTAAAAAGCCATTGATACGCACCTGGATAAATACTCCCTCATTATGAAGAAATTGTGTCCTTTGTATTGATTTCCCCCATCATATGAGGAAATTTCTGCTGAATTTGGTCCCGGGAGAGCCACTTGCCTTGGTGCAGGAGTTTCCCTGCTTTGACGACTCGATAAAGATGCATCATTTGTTGTCGAGTGCCCTTGATCTGTGTGTCCAAAATATGATCTCTGGAGGACTATTCTATGTATTCGGGGTTGATCTATGTTGGTTTCAGTTGTTTTGCTATGTCTGAGGTGTCCAATAATGGTGGGAAATAAGGGTGACAGATATCCGCGTTGAACACTGGGTGCAGGCCAAGGAAAGGAGTAATGTTGAGCTCAAAAGAATTATCCCTCATGACCTTGGTGATGGTGTATGACCCATAATGGAGTGGGAAAATATTTTGATGGGGTCATGTAAGGTGTTCTTTCTTCAAGTGCAGCCAAACTTTGTCGCCCACGTGAAACTTATGTGGCACTCGATGTTGATCATGGAGCTGCTTGTACCTATCATTGGAATTTTGTAAGATATCCTAAACCTGTTGGAGGATCTTCTGGATCCACTCAATGAACCGGGTGGCATTGTCAACTTTATTTGGAGCAGGAGATGAGTTGGTCGAGGTGACCACAAGGGGAAATGCAACATCTATGGGACCCAATGGTTGGAATCCCAAACCCACCTGAAAGAGGTTGTGGCCGGTTGAGCTATGAAGGGATCAGTTGAAGCTATGTTGGACATAGGGAAGTCTCTCATCCCATGTGTGAGGGTGCTTTGAATTATACATGCGAAGGATATCCACAATCATTCGATTTACGACCTCGGTTTAGCCATCTGTCTGGGGGTGGAAGGTTGTGAATTTGGTGAGATTGGTGTCCAGCAGTGACCAGAGGCTCAACCAGAATGTGATGAGAAATCAACTGTCCCGATATGAGACAATGGTTTGTGGGATTCCAAAATGTACCTAGACTCATTCAAAGAAGAGCTTGGCAGTGGCCTTTGTTGTGATGTTCTTCTTACAGGCAACCATAATCGCCATCTTAGAAAAGTGATCAACAACCACAAAAACAAAGTCATTTCCTCACTTGGTGGATGGGAGGCCTGACATGTAGTCCATTGAGATGGATTCCCATGGCCTGTTAGGAGTAGGAAGAGGGGTGTTCAAGCCCCGTTTCTTAGTGGTTGGTTTGGCAATAGCACAGGCAGTGCAGGATCTGATATACTTGTTGACTTCCTATTGAAGTTTTGGCCAGTAGAAATGTTTCTGTAGCATCGCCACTGTCTTTTTGACACTGAAGTGTCCTGCCACCCGATTGTAGTGGGCTTCCTAGATCAGCTTCGCTCGCTCACTTGATGGAACACAGATAAGGCCCAAAAGACATAACAAACCATCCTGAAGATGGAAATTATCGACAACTGCATTTGCATCCAACCTTTGGTAGGTGGTGGCAAAGTCCAGGTCTATCTCATAGGTTTGGGGCCATCCAAAGGTCTCATGGACGCAAGATTCTAGCACCGTGGTGAGTGTTGTGACTGGTGGTCTGCTGAGGTAATCAGCGACGCGATTGGTGATTCCTATTTTATACTTGATTTTGAGGTGGAATTGATGCAAGTATGTGGGCCACTTTTGATGGTGATCATTCTGCAATTTTCCTTGTGTCTGCATGAACTGTAGTGGCTTATGATCGGTGTGGATGAATGTCTCCTTCCCAATAATGCAATGTCTCCACTAGCGATAGGATTTCACAATGGAGTACATTTCTTTGTCATAAGTAGGGTACTTACAGACAACATCTGATGGTGTCTCACTATGATAGGCCACGGGGTTGTCGTGTTGAGTGATAACGATGCCCACACATAGCCTAAATCATTTGTCTCAATCTCAAAGGGATGTTGCAGGTCTCGTAGTGAAAGCACTGGGGCTGAGCATAAGAACTGCTTCAAATCATCGAATGCTTGTTTTTGGGACCAACCCCACACAAATTTCTCCTTACCACCGCCCTTGGTTATTTGGCTGAGGGCCCATGCAATATGGGAGAATCCCAACACGAACCTGTAGTAGAAATTGGCAAGGCCCAAGAAGCTCTGAAGCTCAGTGAGTGTGGTTGGGGCTGGCTAGTCACTAATGACTTGGATATTGGCTGGATCCACATGTACACCATGTTGATAAAAAATGTAGCCAAGGTAATGGACCCTGTCCATGCCGAAGGAGCATTTTTCCAAGTTGTCATATAGTTTGTGTTGCCGTAGGGTGTGAAAAACCTGCTGAATATGTTGCAAGTGTTCATCCCAAGTGTTGTTGTGAATGAGAATGTCATCCAGATACACCACTACAAAAGTATTGGTGAATGGTCACAGGATATCGTCCATAATCCTCATGAAAGTGGTTGGAGCATTTGTCAAACCAAAGGGCATGACCAACCATTCAAAAAGGCCTTCCTTTGACTTGAAGGCGATTTTCCATACATCTATTTATTCTATCGGGACATGGTGGTAGACAGAATTTAGATCAATATTACTGAATTATTTGGCCCCCATGAGTTGATCAAGGAGGTCGTTGATTCGAGGAATCGGGTACTGGTTTCTGACTATGATTTTATTCAAAGCTCGGTAATCAATGCAAAGTCACCAGGTTCCATCTTTCTTTTGTACCATCATGATTGGCCTTCCACAAGGTGATGATTGGGGACAGATGTGCCCCTTTTGGAGGAGTTCTTGGATCTGTCTCTTGATCTCCTCATTCTCTAATAGAGAGTGACGATAGACTGGCCCATTACGGAGCGGTGCGTTTGGGGTCAAATCGATGGGGTGCTTGACCTGGCAGTCCATAGGTACCCCGGTAGGTGAGGAAAAGATATTTGAGTATTCTTCCACGGCCTTATCTACTTGCTTTTGTTGTGTGGAGAGGTCAGCCACAAAGACCCTGGATGTGGCTGTGATCTTTCACTTATATTGAGAGTGAATCACGAAGAAGAAAAACTTCCCCATCTGAGAGATGACCTTCATGCATTGCTTAGCAGAGATCAAGGACATAGCACTAGGTGGGACTACCTCGGGTATACTGTACAATTTCCTATTCAATGTAATAATAACACTACGAGACCTAGACTCATATACAACATGACATTTCCATAAATAAGGTTGGTCCAAAAGAAAATCACAAAATTCGAGAGGAGAAACATCACATAATACCTCGTCTTTGAAGGGCTTCATGTTGTACGACAATCGACATTGTTGGCTGACGGAGAGATTGCTTCCTTGGCGTAGCCATCCAATGGTGTAGGGTTGTGGGTGCGGTGTTTTTAGAAAGGCTAGTCTCTTGACGACATCTACTAAGATGAGTTTCTTCTGGCTACCACTATCAATAATGAAGTGCAACAGGGTGCCTTTTACCCACATCTGTGAATGGAAGAGGCATTCTCCTTCTTCTGGCCTGTCTCATTCACCAGGCTGAAGCTTGGTGGTAGCAATGGTGGCCCTATGTTCTACATCAATGATCCATCTTCCCCTTTCTGGTTCTGTATCAGAGTCAGAACCCGCATCTAATTTAGAGGCTTTCACTTCGACCACCAGCGAATTCTTTGAGCAATAGTCAACAGTGTTATGCCAAGGGATCTTATGGAATTCGCACCACTTCTCAGTATCTTTCTTTATCTTTCTGGTTTCCTTCTTTTCTTGCAGCTTGGACTGGTTTTCCTGATACTCTCCATATTTTCTCTGTCCTTTTTTCTGTGGGTTGGGGCCACCCTTTGTTGGATTTTTTTGTGAGGGTTTCCCAGGACAAAATTTCCACATATTTTGTTTGATCTTCTGCTCGATTTTGATGGCATATCAGTAGGCCACGCCCAAGGATGAGATGTCAAGAAATTCCATTTCATTATGGATGTATCTATGCAGATATTCATGATACTTGAGCACCAGATATCATTATGAATATTTGATACCCAACTTGGTGCACATGGTATGGAAGATATTTGTGAAATCTGGCACTGCTTAGTCTCTTTCATGCCTCAGTGTGGTCCATTTGGTATACAAGTCATTATAACTTATGAAAGGGTAGTATTTTTCCTTAATGACATCCCTGAAGGATTCTCAGGTGGTCGTGACTATAAATAATGAGGGTTCCTATGTTTCCTTTTTCTCACAGAATTTTTCCCACCAATATTTGACATGGGGAACAGATTTGAGGAGTGCAAAAGTAATATTTTCTCTATTCGAAAAGTTATGGATAGAAAAATACCCTTCTAGTAGATTCAACCACTTGTCTACATCATTTGTGTTTATCTGACCTTCAAATATAGGAATATCAAAGTTTATTAGTAACTTGAAGGGGGTAGTTCCTCCGCTCAAAGAAGATGTGTCACTTTTTGGTAGCCACCGAAGGATTTGTGTGAAACTATCCATCATATCATTCCTTTTTTGTGTGAGGGCTTCCTCAATCAACAGATTGAAAGGATCTCCAATCCTGCCATCTTTATTTTCTCCTGCCATGAGAGGTCGCTTGGGCGTGCGAGAGATTTTGTCCTCAAGAGAAATAAACTTGAGACCCAACTCTTTGTATTTTTACCTCATTGAGGCCATGCATTAATACGACAAGGAGAAAACAACTCTGATACCACTGGTTGAGATTTTATGAGCAGAACAAAATGACTACATATTATTAACAGGTGCTTAACACAAAATAACAGAGATACAGTAAAACTGGTTTATCCAGATTTTATGAGCAGAAAGAAATGACTACATATTATTAACAGGTGCGTAACAAAAAATAACAAAGATAAAGTAAAAATGATTTTCTATTCAATAAGGAAATAAGTTGAAACTGTAAAATGCAATAGAAACAAGCTTGTTTGAATAGTGGTGGCTTATCTCTGAGAAGAGATGTGACGACTGCGCTGATTCGCCAGAAGGTCATTACAATCAGGCTCTAAAGGAATTTTTACAATAAACAAGAATTCAAAAAACTCTAGACATCCAAAAACCTAACCCTAGGAGATGAAGCGTCAAAATTCATGTGGGCCCCATCTGGGTAAGTTAGTACATCAACTTCCCAGGCTCGTAACTTTTTCATACGATCTTCGTTTTAGGCATATGATTGCCTGTTGGAAAGGTATCATCGAGGATATTAATTTTGGGGGCTCAATCATGCCTTTGTATTTCATTGAGAATCTCGATCCTGAAAAACCTTCATTTAGGCCCTCAAAATGGCCCCGGAAGTTAAAACTGCTAAAAATAGTAAATTGCCAAAATTGCTAGAAAACTATTTTGAGCCAGTTGGAAAAGGTGACTGGCCACCGATATCGACCTAGATCAAATTTGGACCTTATGAATTATTGGATCTAAATCACAAGAAGGGTCAGGGGCAGAGTGCATCCTCATTGATCCAAAAGGTAAACAAAATTTATTGTCTTGTAGAGTAGAATTTGAATGCACAAACAACACCGCCGAGTATGAAGCTCTAGTACAAGAGCTAAAGAAAGCCATCGACTTAAATCTTAAAGAGCTAAAGGTTTTCAGATATTCTAAAATCATCGTTAGACAAGTAAGGAACATTATATATTGCAACTCTCCCCACCTAAGGAATTACCAACAGGAGGTGCACAGACTAATAGAACATTTTGAAGCCTTCAACATTACAACGATCCCCAGAACAAAGAACACTCATTTTGATTCTCTGGCCAATGTTTCCTCAAGGTTATCCCCTCTAGAATACTACAAATCTTCTTGGTTCACTATGGAGCTACTCTACAAACCATATGTGCCCAACAATATTTGTAATTGGAAGGTCTTTGAAGGATATGAATAGATCATAATTTTTTTTACCAATCGAGATAATTTTAAAGACTTGACCATTGACGATGAAGTATTTCAGGAGAAATTAGTAGAAAGTGATCCTCATATAGATCAGTTGACTGAAAAACCAATGTCTCACATGATACTGAATGGAGTGGCCAATTTAGAAAAGCTTTTCGACTGAAGGGAAAGATTCAAAGGGTCGACGAACACAAAGACGGGGAGTTCTTGTCCCATGTACGAAACTATAAATCTAGGAACCACGAAAAACCCCAATAATATAAATCTTGGCAAGACAGTATCTAAAGAGGAAAGGAAGGCCTATCTCAAAATTTTCAAACAATATCAAGATGTATTTTCATGGTCCTACCGAGATCTAAAAACTCATGGTACTTGTATCATTCAACACACAATCCTGTTAAATCCCGTAGTGAAATCCTTCCAACAGAAGATCTGGAAGTACCACCCATCCCTGGAGCCTCTCATGTGTCAGGGGTTAAAGAAATTACTAGATGATAAGATTATCTTCCAGGTTAGACACTTTGCATGGGTAGAAAATTTGGTTCCTGTGAGGAAAAAGTATGGGGAGATCCGCCTATGTGTAGATTTCAAAAACCTCAATAGAGCTTCAGAAAAGGACAACTACCCAGTCCCACCAATGGAGCAACTCTTGTAGACCATGTTTGGTTACGAGATTTTCTCCCTGCTGGACGGTTTTTCAGGTTACAACCAAGTTCTAGTTTTAGAGGAAGACCGTTTGAAAACTACCTTCAGAACCAAGTGGGGAACCTTCTTTTATAAATGCATTCCCTTTGGTTTAATCAATGTAGGGGAAACCTTCCAAAGGGCCATGGACGTAGCGTTTTTGGGAAACCTTCCAAATGTGCAGTAGTTTATTTGGACGACGTGACTGTGTATTCATAGAATAGAGAAGATCACATCCAACACTTAGCCCAGATTTTCGAAAGTTGTAGGAAATACGATATATCCTTAAACTCTAATAAAACTATATTTGGCATCGAGGAAGGTAAACTACTAGGTCATATTATATCTCAAGCAGGAATCCGCATATACCCAGAGAGAATTAGGGATATATCTCAACTTCCATTACCCCACAACAAAAAGTCTATGGAATCCTTCTTTGGGAAAATCAATTTTGGAGGAAATTTACCCCAGATTTCGCTGAAACTATCAAACCCTTAAAAACAATGATCTGCAAATATGTTGAATTTAAGTGGGATGATGAATGAAAAATTTCTTTCAACAATATTAAGGCTGCAATATCTCAAGCCCAGGTGTTGCGAAGTCTCAACTTTAGAAAACATTTCTTCCTCTACACTTTTTCCTCCGACCAATCATTAGCTGCAGTATTGACTCATAAGGATGATGACAACAATGAGGCCCCAGTCTCATTTATGAGCATTAATATCTAAGGGGCCGAACTAAATTACCCATCTATAGAAAAGAAGGCTTATGTAGTGTACAAGACAGTGAAACACTTTAGATCTTACATCCTAAGGAACCATACTAAAGTCATCGTGCCTCACCCTGTAGTCTGATCCCTATTCACTCAACAAGAGATGGGGGAAATAAGAGGAAACTGGATGGTAGTAGTCCAATAATTTGATCTAGATATAAAACCTGCTAAATTGGTTAAGGAACAAGGATTATGCAAACTGGCAGCTGGATCCCAGGACAAAGTAAATGAAGACCCTGGATGGGAGAAAGAGTTGGCATTATGGTGTGGTGAAGCTTCATACGTCTCCCCAGGCAAAGAGTTCTGGTATGATAATCTGACTTATCTCCTGCATCATGGGACTTGCCCAGAAAACCTAAATCCTAGGGAAAGGAGAGCCCTCGGGTTGAAATCAGCACAATATTGCCTCATAAATTCGGTGCTCGTCCATGTTAATTATGATGGATTACTTTTAATATGTCTCAAATGAGAAGATGAAAACAAGGTTCTGAAGGAGCTCCATGATGATCTTACAGGTGGAAATTTCATAGGAAACACCACTACTCACAAAAGACTGAGAGTTGGCTATTATTGGCCTACTCTGTTCAAGGATTCTCACACATTGTTACACATTATTTTCGTCATCCCTATGACTGTTAATGATGTAAACCTATTAGTTGCCTTCAGAGGGGTCAGTGGCTTCAGTTCCTGAAGATAGAAGAGAGAAGAAATTTTCTTGAGAAATGAAGTTGCATTCTCCTTTGTAAAAACCCTATTAAAGAGGATGTTCGCAGGTTACTATATAGGCAGGGTGCGAGAATGCCTGACGCAGACGCCACCTCTCTACCTCAACAGAGTCTCTGTGCTGACCTCCCAGTCTTAAGGATCATTCCAATTTCACCTTCGATCCAGAGCAGCTCTTCTGACTCCCTACTGGAATCTCTGTTAAAATCCGATCCATAGGTCCTTATGTCCTCTTCACAGCCTCTTCACATGACCTCTTCCCTTTTTCTACAACAAGTAATGAAATTTCAGACTTAAGGGTTTCCTAATTCTCGACGACAGGAATCCTCTGTCCTCTTGACCTCCCGATCACCGATTTCCTGAAATGGCCTTTCTTGTATTAGCCCTTCCTGGCTATGTCTTGGTCCATGTGACCATTACTCACAAGACCGTAGTCCTATTTCCTGGCCTCTTCCATACCTTTCATGATTTCGGGCTTTCAGATGAAAAAATGCATGGACCTCTTTTCCTCGGGATCCATGAATCTCCGTATACCAATTTCCGGAAACGCTATTTCTCTCGGGCCTTTACCTTTCGAAATTTCGGAACTTCAAGTGCCGAAATGCTCGAACGCCTTGTCCTCGAGATTCCTGAAACACCGAATCCCGATATGCCGAAATGGATTTCTTATCGGGATTTTCCCCGAAAGCCTGGATTGTTTCCACGCGTCTCCTCAATATGGACGATCCTTGTCGTTTTCGCGATTTCAGGTTTTCAAATGCCAAAATGCTCCAACTTCTTGTCTCCAAGATTCACGAAACGTCGAATCCCGATATGTCGATGGACTCTCCCCTTTCAGGATTTTTCCCGAAGGCCTCGATTTTTGCCACACGTCCCAAATGTATGGATAGTCCATATCAAATCTCTAGACTTCGCCAGATGCAAAGTCAAAAAACGCTAACCTCCGTGAGTCCCAGTGATCGGATCTACGAAATGGATGATTTTGTGACACGCGTCCTTCCTCAAATCAACGACTGTGATTCTTTCACTGTTTCGGAACTTGTAGTGTCCCGACCTCTCGACCTCTCGACTTTCGATATCTCGAACGTTGATATCTTGATGCACCAATGCCTTTCGGGAATTTCGTCTCCTCTGCTCCACTGTATGAGGGTTTAACTCCCTCGTAATTCCTAACAGATATATCAGTTGTCGGGTAATTGGACCAAGATCCGACGGTCCAGATCCTTTCTACTCCATGTGCTCCTTTGTTGCTTCCTGGACGTGGAAAACCAACGGTCCAGATCTCTTCTCCTCAGCCTGATTTGAAGGCTGTTGTGCACCCTCCTAAGCTTCTGTGCTTTCTTCCAACACTTGAAAGAATTCCAAATGTTTAAGGCCTTAACCTTTGCCTTGCTTCTGCGAGCTCGTCAACTTTGAGTCTCGCTTGCGCGTTGTAAAAATACAGTATCCCTCCTGAGCTTTTACGGAACCTCAAACTCTTCCTGAGATTTCTCTGGCCCCTGCACTCCTTGCAGCTACGCTCTATGCCCCGAAATCACTACTCCTCCTGAGCTTTTATCTTCAAACCCTTGAAGGATTCTTCAACTCTTGTGCCCCTACAGGGTCTCTATGCACATAAATAGCTATCTGTCCTGAGCTTCTCTTCTCTCCCAGACTTCTAAGGAAACAGTTCCTTCTCCTTTCTCCTCCTGCTAGAGAATGTGATGCCCTCCTGGCTATTCTTTTGGTCAAGCAACCTCTTGCTGAGTCTTTCAGGGTGTTCAATAACCTTGTGAAGGTTCCTTTCCTTGGACTCTTCTTCAAATTCAGAACTCAAAGAGTTCTTTTCTCCTGTGCCTATCTGCACACCTACTCAATGCCCACCTGGTAGAGTATCTTCTTACAAAACATCCAACAGTTCTATCTTCTGTGTCCTCCTTGCACATGGTCAATTCCCACTTGGCAGAGCTCTTAGAATCCTTAGTGACTCTGGTTCTTATTGAAATCGTAGCATAGTTCTTCTCAATGTATCACTATGCATGTGCTCAATGCCCACTTGGTAGAGCTTCACAGAACTCAAAGAGAGTTTCTATCTGCAACTGTTTTCTTCTCCATAGCCTTGCCTCCTGAGGTATTCAGCAACCTCCAAGGTCTTCTTCTCAGTTGATGATTCCAGTTCCTGTGCCCACCTGGCACGCCTCTGTCTGACTCCGCAGAGTTCATAAATGCACCCTTTGTGCACGGCTATTAGAACCCGCAGCGTTCTGTCACACCCTCCTGGTGTGAAGCCTCAAAGGCCTCTCAAGACTAAAAATCAAACAACTCCTGCAACTGCAAACCTATAGCATACATTCATATCATGTAAAGAACACTCACAGACATTCATTCAACACATGAAAGATGCAGGAAAAACTATTGTTTGTATTGAAATGGAAAATGCCTGTTTACAATGGTGTTCCTGAGCATGGCCTGTAACAAGGTCTCGGCTCCTTCTCTTCTGCTCTCTACTCGTGGACTTTTCTCCACTATTCAACTCTTTCTACTACTTCAAATGCGATCGAAATTGATCTTTTACATGAGGGGGCTCTTCGAGCTCTTCTCTCCAATCTACCTACAATATTCAATTACATTGAATGGTTGTCTAGTCCACAGATCGGATCTAGATCTCAGCCTTAAAAACATTTAAAGTCTTAATTACTTACGCCTGTCCAAAGCATGGATTCCCAGCTCAATATCTTAAGCAATTAATTACATTCATTCAATTAAAAAATGAGGGCTATGCCTCTCTTCAGCTTTGAATGCATGCGCTTGACATGGCTGGCTGGTTTGCTGGATGATGTGCAGAGATTCTCCTGCATCAATGCCTGATTCTCACAGGCTGCACCATAGCTGGGTTGCGAGAGGTTCGCAGGTTTCTCTATAAGCAGGGTGTGAGAATGATCATATGTGGTAAAAATGAGCATCTTCTCAATGCTTCTAGAAGGAGAAACTTCCATGGTGAGGTGGCATCTGAATGTTTTGGATCTTACTTGCTTTCATGTTTTAGTGGGATCATACTAACCTCCTCACCTTATCCTCTTCAACTTATAAAAGGAGAGGAGCTCTCATGGAGAAGGTTACCTTTGGAGCTTTTGGGATTAGCTTGGATTGGATTGAGCTTTGGAGATTGTTAGCTTTGTTAGATGAGCCATTTTGTCAAGATAGATTGTGAATATTATCATATCTATGATCTCATAATTCTTGGAGTGGAAGTGTTTGGGTAATGAAGGAAAGTTGAAAGGGACCTTATAACATCAAGGCCATGGTTGTAATCTCTCTTTCACATTTAATATGATACAATAATATGATTATTTCCTATAAAGCTTGTTTTGTTTTATTGTATGATTCCTTGATCACATACATAGGTTTATATTGAATTTATGCCATTACTATTACTTTGGTTGGTTGTGTTCTTTTGTAGGATCATCATTGTATGAGTGTTGGAATGGAGCTAGAATGGTGATAGCGAGAGGAAGCGACGTTTAAACAATATGTCACCTATCCCTCTTTAGTTAGTAAATTCAATATTTAAAACTTAAGGAAAGTGTCATGTTCTGGTGTGCTTTTTTCTAGATCTAGGTGGATCTAGGGAGATCAGTTACTGTCTGCACCTACTGATTTATCCAATAACAAAATTGGCAACTCCATTAGGGAACAGATTGTCTCCTAGTTAGTCTAGTTTCCCTTGCTTTGATTGCTTGATTTATGGTCTCTGAGTCTATGGGAGATCCATCCAGACTCTCTGGATCTGAAAGTTCACTCAAAATTTTTGTCCTTTTTCCAAATTTTTCTTGATTACTAGCCTTCTCGCACTGTACGTCTCTATGGCCTGCGAAAATCATTGATGTTCGCACCCTACTGTTCAGTTCAGTGCGATCTTCTTCGCCTTTTTCACTTGCAAGGTCTTCTTCTATTTCATCTTCTTCACCGAGTGAAAGATCTCAAGCTAGTAACTTGGTGGATAAGAAGAAGAAGAAATGAAAGAATAAGAAGAATAAAAATAAGCAAGGATCCAAACTTCCAACCACTGTCAAACATGTTGGAAAACAACCAGTTACTGTTAATCATGTTGGGAGTGTTGATTATGTCAAGATCACCCAAACAACCCATAAGCCCAAGTACCCTTGTAGGCTTTGTAAGGGTAGCCATCTTCTTAAGAATTTCCCTGGTCTATCCAAAGTTATTGAAGTATGATCTACACACCCTGGCCAACCCATGTCGTCAGCCTCTGAACAACATGTTGATGACCTCCCGTCAACTAGTCACGATATCATTGGGAAGAAGAAAAGTAGAGTCAAGTTCCAGTGTGTGTTATGCAAATGGCGTCATCTAACTCATATTTTCCCTCATATGGAAGTAGCCTCAAATCTCCTGGAAGACATGATTGTTTCACAACCTCAACTTTCAGTTTCTTATCGCAAGCTTTCTCTGAAACCACTTGTAGTTGATGGAATGATCAATCTGGTTCCTTCGTCGATCAATCTAGTTGATCAAGTGGTTAATATGGTCATGTTCTTGGTTGAACTAGTAGACAAAGTGGTCGATCCAACCCCATCCTCGATTGATCCCACTCTCCTATTAGAGAGTGAAACCCAAGCGGTCAATCCTTTTCCAAGCATCGATCCCATTCTCCCCTTGGAGAATGAAACCCAAGTGGTCGATCCGATCTCATCATCGGTCGATCCTACTCTCCCGCTCGGGAGTAAACTCAATACTGCCCATGTTTTTCTCGTTGATACAGACTATGCCATGTCGGGGGGTATTCCTCCTTCTCCCGTGAAACCCCCTCCAAGTAATGAGGCCATCCTTTTTAATTGGGGTGTGCTCACTGGACCTCATCTTCCCTCTCACATACCTTTCTAGATTATAGTGCAAGTTTGTGGTCAGGACGTTCCTCAGACATTGATAGCTGAAGGTGTGTCTGTTAGCATTTTGTCCTATTTTGCTTGGCAAGCTTTGGGTTGTCCTCATCTTGCCCCGGTTACGAAGAATTTGTTATCTTTTAATAGAAGAACCAATCAACCTTTAGGGACCCTTCCTCAGTTTCCTGTACCTTTGGGAGGTAAAACTATCTTTATTGATGACATGGTCATCCAAGACCCCTTGTATTTTTCTTTACTCCTTGGGAAATATTATGTCTATGCCATGAAATTTATTATGTCTACTCTTTTTCGTGTGATATATTTCCTTCACGATGGACGAGTTGTGACTGTTGATCAATTTTCATTCATTGACCTTGACTAGATTGCCTCCCTAAATGGTTCTTATATGTAGACAGTATCGCCCCCACCACAGGTCAATTATGTGGTGTTGTCACCCATGGCTTCAACTTCTGATGACTTAGATCTAATAGTTGACATGGTGATCTCTTTGATAGGGTTTTTAGAGCCTGATCTCTTTACTCCTATTGCAATCCTTGACATGGTGTCCTTCCAGAGTATGTTTATGCCTCTGAGTGAAGACCTCTTGGAAGCCATGACCGAGTTTTGTCCCTTGACATGGTGTCCTTCCGGACCATTGTACTATTGGAATCCATGATCAAGAAGAGAACTGAGGATAGTTTTTCATCTCTGAGGCAACCTCGTTAAAAGATGAAACAGAGGTATATGAGCATGATTTTCTGATTTCAAGCTCGTTAAAAAATGAAACCAGACTTGAGCATAGTTTTCTAATTTCAATCTCGTTAAACAATGAAACCACTTACGAGGATAGTTTTTTCATCTCTATGCCAACCTTGTTAAAAAATGAAATGGAGGTTACGAGCGTAGCTCTTTTTTCTGTGTCAAGCTCGTTAAAAAGTGAAATAGTTTTCCCCTTCTCTATTTGATTCAAGTCCTCCATCTACTATTGGAAGCTTCATTTCATTCTCCTTTGTAGTTGGATTAAACGAAGCTTGAGGAGCATTTTCCTTAGCCTCTGGACTTCATGCTGAAGTTGAGCCGCTAGCTTCTTAAGCAGGGGGCTAAGTACCAACCATGCGAATTTGTGGATAATGTGTTGGGAAGTTCAAGCATAGTTTTTACTTTGGTTCAAGCTTGTGTAAAAATGAAACCACCTACCTCAAGCATAGTTTCCTTTGGTTCAAGCTTGTGTAAAAATGAAACCAGGTTCAAGCATAGTTTTGTTTAGTTTTTAAGCTTGTGTAAAAAAAAAATCTATCCCAAGCATAGTTTTGTTTTGTTTTAAAGCTTGTGTAAAAATGAAAACAATCCCGAGCTTAGTCTTTGTTCTTTCTCATGCTCGTAAATACATGAGAATAAGTTACCAAGATTAGTCTTTGTTCTTTCTCGTGCTCGTAAATACGTGAGAATGCAACTGAGTATACTTTTATCACTTTTTCGGACTCATAAAGGTTATATGAAAAAGGAACCCACTGGGGTTCCCTTTAAGCTCTTTTCAGACTCTCTAAACATGAAAAGATTGTCGAGCGACCGTGTTCTTTTCACACTCATTAAAGTATTTGAAGAAAATGTCGATTGAGTGATAGTTTATCTCTTTTTCAGTCTCATCAAGCTACTTTACAAAAAAGGAACTAAGAGAGTTCTCTTTAAGTGTTTTTCGGACTCTCTAAACATGAAAAACCCCTTAGTTTTCTTTCTTTGGACTCGTTAAACAAACATTGAAAGGCCCTTTATAGGACCGAACCACTCCTTCCTAGGGTTCATTAAACATACTTTGAGGGACTCGTCCGAAGGATGAGCTTAAATTGACAAGAATATGTTATCCTCCTCAATCTTGCGTAAAAATAAAGAGGTACTCACCAGAAATGGTAGGGGAAAAATTGGGAAAGAAATGTCTCTAAACCTGTATTCCATGGAAGAGTCACTTTTGAACATGACACCCTTTCACTCACCTTGTGTCTAGGTTGGAAAATCCACTAGTCTCTTGATCATACTCCTTATAAGATTAGAAATTGGTCTATGATCCCTATTGTTGAGTCAGTGTTTCCAAGATAGTTGTTGTGTCATAAATATGTTCAAAGAGAAGTTCAACCCTGAAATCCTTCTATTGCGTCGGCCATTTTTGTAGTCCTTAAGCCTTCTATTGCGTCAGCCATCCCTGAGTCAGTCCTGAATCACTTGTTACTCTGATCTACATCAAATCTTGTTACTTGTTTCGTTTCATTGATGGGGGATACATTAAGGCCCTCCTATGACGAGTCTCTTCCTATCGACTTCAACTCATTATCCAAGAATTAGACTTAGAAACCAATCGGTACCTTGGAACTTGCATGCCTCATTGGTAGGTTTCCTCACTTTCGACAGTTGGTTTTCATTATCAATCCCTGATCGAGAGATTCCGTTGAGTGTTCTACCTCAACTCATTGATTCACATTTGTTGGATTGTACTAGTGTACATTGGGAGTCATTGACATTAATGGTGATTTCTCTTACACTTGTTAATGGTATTCACTAACGACCGGTAATCAAGTGGTTTCTACCATGTTCGACTTCGACACATGTATTTGCACGTTTAGATTCGTTCTTACAGTGGTGGAGATGAAGACCCTGAACCTTTTCTCACATATTCAGGTTGTGTTGGAGTATATTTAGTGTACTGTTACATAGATCCACATTGTATGCCTCATGGCTATGTTCAAATTTGAGTCTTTAACACATAGATCCACAGTGTATTTTTTGTTGTCTATGTTCAGATTTGAGTCATATTGGCATGGATCCACAGTGTATGTTTGGTGGCCATGACCTATCTTACTTGACATGGATCTTCGCATGTCAGCATTTATGCTCTGATTCATTTGTATTCTGAGTATGGGAATTCCTACCTCAGTGATGATATACTATTGTACTGCATTTCCTTGTTTGTTGGCAGGTTTTCGACTGATTGTTCCTTATTCCCTACACACACTCGACAAAGTATTTTATCTATCACTTTGTTCTAACGTCATACTTTGGGGGTATCTCTGTTACACATTATTTTCCTCGTTCCTATGACCGTTAATGATGTAAACCTATATTTTGCCTTCAGAGGGGTCAGTGGCCTGAGTTCCTGAAGAAAGAAGAGAGAAGAACTTTTCCTGAGAAAAGAAGTTTCATTCTCCTTTGTAAAAACCCTATTAATGAGGATGTTCGCAGGTTGCTATATAGGCAGGGTGCGAGAATGCCTGATTCTTGTAGGTTGCACCATATATGGGTTACGAGAGGTTCATAGGTTTCTCTATAAGCAAGGTGCAAGAATGCTCATATGTGGGAAAAACGAGCATCTTCTTGATGCTTCAAGAAGGAGAAACTTCCACGGTGAGGTGGCATCCGAATGGTTTGGATCTTACTCGCTTTCATGATTTAGTGGGATCATCCTAACCTCCTCACCTTATCCTCTTCAATGTATAAAAGGAGAGGAGCTCTCATGGAGAAGGTAAGCTTTGGAGATTTTGGGATTAGCTTGGATTGGATTGATATTTGGAGATTGTTAGCTTGGATAGATGAGCCATTTTGTCAACATAGATTGTGAATATTATCAAATCTATGCTCTCAGAATTCTTGGAGTGGAAGTGTGTGGGGAATGAAGGACAATTGGAAGGGACCTTATGACATCAAGGCCATGGTTGTAATATCTCTTTCACATTTAATATGATACAGTAATATGATTCTTTCCTATAAAGCTTCTTGTGTTTTATTGTATGATTCCTTGATCACATATATAGTTTATATTGAATTTATGCAATTAATATCACTTTGGTTGGTTTCATTCTTTTGCAGGATCATCATTGTATGAATGTTGGAATGGAGCTAGGATGGAGATAGCGAGAGGAAGCGACGTTTAAACAGTATGTCACCTATACCTCTTTAGCTAGTAAATTCAATATTTAAAACTTAAGGAAAGCATCATGTCTTGGTGTATTTTGTTCTATATCTAGGTGGATATAGGGAGATCAGTTAGTGTCTGCACCTACCGATTTATCCAATAACACACATATGCTAGAAACTTTAAAACTTGTCAAATAATCATGGGGAGGGACAAAAGAGTAGTTGTCCCACTCCAACCTGTGGTCGTTTCTAGGCCATTCGAGCAATGGGGGTTAGATATAATAGGATAAATTACACTGATTTCTTAAAAAAAAAATAGATACATATTGAATTCCACAGACTATTTCATGAAATGGGAAGAGGCCATCCCTCTGACTCATGTAAATGAAAAGGTGGTGATCCAATTCATAGAACACCAACTGATTACAAGGTTCGGTATGCCTTATGTCCTTGTTTTTGATAATGTCTCTTACTTTTATTCCACCATATTAACATAGTTTTCTCCATACAAGGGAATCATAATCAGATATTCTGCAAAATGCTACCCACATGGGAACAGAGTGGTAGAATAAAACAATAAGAACCTAGTGAGGATATTAAAGAAAACAATTGCAAACAATGAGAGGAATTGGCATAGTTCACTTCATAATGCCTTATGGGATGATCAAGTAACACCCAAGGAAGATATAGGGAATTCCCCATACTTTCTGGTATATAGACATGAATCCATTCTCCTGAACAATATATATCTTCCATATCTTCATCTTGCTCAAGATTGTAGAGGATAACCCTCATCAATTATACAACAAAGAATTGATAGCCTCCTCATGCTAGAAGGAGGGAGAAAGAAAAATCGACGTTCATAGCTCATCAACAGATAGTTAAAAGGTGGTTTGATAAGCATAAGGCCAAAGAGAAGAATTTTGAAGTAGGAGACTTAGTTCTAAAATGGGATAGAGAAAATGCGCAGAAGGGAAAACATTCAAAGTTTCAGAATCAATGGCTCAGACCTTTTCAAGTGGCCGAGAAAATTGGGGTAGGCACATATCAGTTACAGGATCTGAGGGGGGAACCTGACGCCCTCACGGTGAATGACCAATCCCTAAAAAAATATTTTTGTTAATATATATATATATATATATATATATATATATATATATATAATGTGTGGGTGTGTTTAGATGATGTTTTGTTTTGAGGTAGGTTGATTTCGAAGTTCATTTTTTTTTTTTGTTTCTTGTTATAGCACTTCTATGATTTTTAAGTTTGCATTTAGAAAGACATTGGTTGACCTTAGTTCATGCGATATGACGAACTCTATTCCTGACTCATCGCTTACGTACAACACAAGAAGTGTTGGGAGACCTGTGGTTGTTTTAAAGGAGTTCTCTATCTAACCTGCGAAGATGAAAAAACTTGGCAAAGTGATGAAGTTTCCACTTGGTGGTCTGGTAAAAACCTGAAGGGAAAGATGGAAAGTTGTAAAGTACTACTTGTACCTCGAGACAGAGTTAGCAACAAATTCACATTAACCATCTCATTTTGCAGATAACAGACTTCCTCCTCTCCCACTCTCTCAGGGCATTCTTTCGAAATAAAATCAAATATATCAAATGAGTGCATAGTAGGAGAGGGTATACAGATAAATCTATTGGGGATATGGATTCTCGTTGGTAGCGGAGAAAGGTTTGTGACATCAGGGTGACTCCACCCAGGCTATGGACACTCATTGGCAGCGAAGCAACACTGTAGCAAGTGAATGATGATAAATAAAAGGCCTGGTGACAATGAATTCTTTACTCGACTCTTGTCAAAGAGGGTGTGAGTCAGGGTTATAGGAAACAAAGGTGGAATAAAGGTTGAAACCCCACAAGAATACCCGGATGCATCGGGAAGAGAATTTCAAATGCAAGGATAAAAGAGGATTTCATAAAAAACCAGTTAACTTCTTAACCAACTTTTGCATCAGCTGAGCCCGAGGTAGGAACATAGATTCTTCTTTCTCCCAGTAAGTCATCATTTTTTGAGAACTCAACACACCCTAAAAATCATTTATTAATTTATTTAATTTTTTGGGTACCACTTGATCTTTTGTATTGTTTGATTCCATTTCCGTTTGGGAAATGTTTTGTCTTTTCTTATTTTCATGACTCTCATCACCTATTCAGGTTTTCTTGAACTTATGAAATCCCATGACTAAAAATTCCTTAACACCTGAATAAAGAATCGACATCCAAACACTTCACCCAAGGTGTTCAGGTTCAGCATCAAAAGGAATTCAAAGAAGAAGAAAGGAACCACTTGGAAAACCACATTCGTCGAGCATCAATCTCCATCGGCATTGACAAAAGGAATTTTTGGTTTGCGTTTATTTTTTCACATAAATATTTCTCCGATAGTTGATGCCCAGTGCGCTTTATCGGAATCAGGGAAAACACAGAAGGATAAAAAACAAAAATTTGACCACGATAAAGTCTATTCCCGATCACCGATCCCCGATACTTTTTTGGTATCGGGACTTTTTCAAGGGAGCCAATGCAAAAGAGCTTTGATAGGTTTATCATCGATCATCAATCCTTGACACTTTTTTGGCCTCAGAAAGCTAAGGTTTGTTTTAGAATGAATAAATTAAGGAAAGTCTTGACTCTCATTAATACAATTGAATTAATCCATTTGTCTCCAATGCCACATGTATTTACCAAGTAAGATGGTCGTATGGTCTAGTTCTATCCCGAGTTATTTGTGGTTACCTAGGTCCTAGTCACACCCTCGAGTCAGTTTTCCCATGCCAGCACAGTACTGTAAGATCGATCATCGTCAGAGCTTTGATAGGAGAGTATCAAGGAAAATGTTCATAGCATGACCGCGATCCCTGATCCACCCACTAAAGGAGCGACACGATGGGATGTTTTCAACATTAGAAACAATTGGATTGTGGGAATTTAAGGAGCTAATTAATGTACTCGATCCCACATTAGTTTCTACCTCATACGCCAATCAAAACAACCTTTTAAAATCATTGATATACCACATCACCACCCATGCCTCTGTCGTCCACCCATGATGAATTTAAGTTCTAGATATTCGACGAAAGATTTATCGAAAATTCACTCCTAACTTGAATTGAATGGTTGATGCGACACGTTAAGGTATTTCCTGTTTAAAATCTATTGATCCATTTTGAATGAATTCATTTTGCGCGTAAGATACTTCCAGAGTGTCCGAAGGAGGAAGACAAGAAACTCAAAGGCTAGATCAACCCCATAATTATCAAAATAACCAGGTTTGAACAAGCTTCAGAGGTATGTATCCGAGTCTGTAAATTCGATGGCTATAATTTGTTTGCATTTATCCAATTTTTTTACAATCTCTAAAATTCTACTTAAGTTGCAGGAACAATACCATTTAAAAATCCAACCACTAGACGCTCGCCAAGAGAACCAAATCTAAAATAACCAGAGACGGGTGAAGGTTCTTCTCTAGGAACCACAAGGCAATTGGAGTACATCCCTAGGCCGAAGCCTATCGTCAAGACATCAATGAAGAAAGTTTCCATCCAGCCTCCATCCTTTGGAGATACAAAGGAAAGAACCGTGTCCAAGATGGCGCTCCCACAGTGGGGGGATCTCTTTAAGAGGATCAACCAAGAAGAATACTCTAAATATGTCCCACACAGTGATCTGGATGTAAGGGTGCTCGATGACCAGGTGTTCCCAAACATACGACGGTCGTATCTACACATGGTGGCAAGAAGAACCCCCATTTTCCCCTGCATAGAGGTCCTGAAGTGGCTCATAGACCACAAAGATGCACATAAATGTTTAATCAACGATGACAATGGTGGGTGTGTCAGAGTTTTCCTCCCAGTAGAAGTTCAGAAATATTACAAACTGAGAGACCTAGAGGAGTGACTAAACATAGACTTCATGATGAAGTTATATGAACACCATGACACTAACTAGGTGATGGCCTCATGGCATAGGAAGGACAAGAAGTTTACTAGCTATAGCAATGGTTGGTATCGGACAATTAACTTTAGGGAGTCATACATCTGTTTGATGGCTTTCATCTGTCGGTTATACAGAGAGAAAGATTTCTCCAAGTTTTCGGAAGCATGGATGCCTTTGGCATAAATAGTTGCGATCGTCGGGTGCAACTTCAACTAGGGAGAAATAATATCCAAGCAACTAAGCACCTGTGTGCAGCAGGCTCATATGTCGAAGGAAGGGGAAGAACCAACTTTTTACATGGCTTCATACCTACTCAATGTCATGTGCGCCAATAAAAACAACATTTTAAAATCACTGATATACCACATCACCACCCATACCTCCATCTTCCACCCACGATGAATTTAAGTTCTAGATTTTCCACGACAGATTTATTGAAAATTCACTCCTAACTTGAATTGAATGGTTGATGTGACACATTAAGGTATTTCTTGTTTAAAATCTCTTGATCCATTTTGAATGAATTCATTTTGCATGTAAGATACTTCCAGAGTGTTCGAAGGAGGAAGACGAGCAACTTAAATGCTGGATCAACCCCATAATTATCAAAATAACCAGGTTTGAACAAGCTTCAGAGGTATGTATCCGAGTATGTAAATTCGATGGCTATAATTTGTTTGCATTTATCAAGTTTTTTCACAGTCTCTGAAATTCTACTTAAGTTGCAGGAACAATACCATTTAAAAATCCAACCACTAGACGCTCGCCAAGAGAACCAAATCTAAAAGGACCAGAGACGGGCAAAGGTTCTTCTCTAGGAACCGCAAGGCAATTGGAGTACATCCCTAGGCCGAAGCCTGTCATCAAGACATCAATGAAGAAAGTTTCCATCTAGCCTCCAACCTTTGGTGATACAAAGGAAAGAACCGTGTCCAAGATGGTGCTCCCACAGTGGGGGGATCTCTTTAAGAGGATCAACCAAGAAGAATACTCTGAATATGTCCCACACAATGATCTGGATGTAAGGGCGCTCGATGACAAGGGGTTTCCAAACATACGACGATCGTATATACACATGGTGGCAAGAAGAACCCCCATTTTCCCCTGCATAGAGGTCCTGAAGTGGCTCATAGACCACAAATATGCACATAAATGTTTAATCAACGATGACAATGTTGGGTGTGTCAGAGTTTTCCTCCTAGTAGAAGTTCAGAAATATTACAAACTAGGAGACCTAGAGGAGTGACTAAACACAGACTTCATGGTGAAGTTATATGAACACCATGACACTAGTTGGGTGATGGCCTCGTGGCATAGGAAGGAAAAGAAGTTTACTATCTATAGAAATGGTTGGTATGGGACAATTAACTTTAGGGATTCATACATCTATTTGATGGCTTTCATCTGTCGGTTATACAGAGAGAAAGATTTCTCCAAGTTTTCGAAAGCATGGATGCCTTTGGCATAAACAGTTGCAATCGTTGGGTGCAACTTCAACTAGGGAGAAATAATATCCAAGCAACTAAGCACCTGTGTGCAGCAGGATCATATGTCGAAGGAAGGGGAAGAACCAACTTTTTACATGGCTTCATACCTGCTCAATGTCATGTGTGCTAGGAATGTCTTTGCTAGCATGAATCTAAGATGGCATGTTGTAGAGATCTTGGTCCACATCTACTTTAGCGTGTTATGGGAAAACAAGTATAAGAAATCTTAATCCCTCATCTGCGATGAATTCATCGCCCAAAATTATTTTATTCTTTTCAAGAAGGAATTCCCAAGGTTATCAACATCAGCCAAGAAAATGATATCCAAAGTAGGCCATTGGTATTTGATCATTATTTTATGAGTATAACGAAATGAATACATATTATTAAAATATTTTTAACACAAAATAACAGAGATACGGTAAAATTGGTTTTCTATTCAATAAGGAAATAAGCTGAAACTGTAAAATGCAGCGGAAAACAAGCTTGTTGGAATGGTGGCATCTTATCTCTAAGAAGAGATGTGACGGATGTGATATTTCACAATAATATGGTTATGAGGCTCTGAAGGCCTTTTACAATAAATAGTAATTTCAAAAACCCTAGACATCCAAAAACCTAACCCTAGGAGATGAAGAGCCAAAAGTCATGTGGGCCCTGTTTGGGTAAGTTAGTACATCAACTTCCCGGGGTCGTAACTTTTTGATACGAGCTCCATTTTAGGCACACGATAGCCCATTAGAAAGGTATAGCTGAGAAGAAAAAAATTATACTGGCCTAAGGTAGTGCATTTGACAATCCCTTAGACCCCAAATACCCAAAAAACGTCATTTAGGGCCTCAAAACGGCCCCAGATATTTGGAACCTGAAACAATGCTGAAAAACTGCCAAGGTGGAAAACTATTTTTTGAGCCAGTGAAATAGGTGGGTGTCCATCGATATCCACCTGGATCGGTATTTTCATGAGTGCGCCACCTACATCAGGGTGTTTGGGGCCACAGGAGCATCACATCTCCTACCAACTCATGTCCCAGACCGGCTCATCGTAGGAGAAATGTGTTATCAGACCATCTTGCAAGGCTACAATGCCACCCTGGTCAAAGACAAGAAACGAGATTTCATACCCTACGGTTTCCATGTAGGGTTCTACTTGGTAAAGGATACCTCTCAAGCCAAACAATAAGGGTTGAGCCAACTCGAATTTAGATTCCCGACAGGTCGATTCTGCAAGCATGATCCAAAGGGCCTGGTCCTACAACATGCTTTGTGGGTGTCATCCTGCTGGTCATATGCTCATGAGAAGTTTGAAGATGAAGTATTCACAGAGAATGCCTAGGACTAGAACGAGGTGGTGCAAAGGATGGATGACCCGAAAATGACCAGGTTCAAGGCCATGAGCATGGATGAATAGGAAGAAACAACAGAGCAGTTGGCTCAAGAGGCCCTCAAATCTAGGGAATAAATCAAAGTGGCAGAGGCAACAAAGGTGCAGAATAGGGGATTTTCTTTGACACCATAGGCACATTCAAGGGGATTTCTCCTAATGGAACAAGAACAAAGAGTAATTGATCAGCTGCAAAATGACCTGGACCTTGTAGAGATGACAAGAGTCACTACCGACAACCTAATTGAAAGCTGAGGAGGTCCAAGTGACCCAAAGCCAATACAAATTGAAGAGATCACTAGGTTATATAACCCTGAAGTTTCAACGCCACAATCCAGGTCACCAGGGGATGTTTCAGCTCAGCCCGATATAGAAACGACATCAGTGAGAGAAAGTGCACCAAATGCCCTACATGACTTAATAACGATCTATGATGATGAGGAGAGTTCATAGGTTTCTCTGGTGACTCCGGTACATATCACAGAGGAAAAGGAACCCTAGAAAGAATCTTCCCAAGTGCCTGATGATCAAATTAAAAGCCTTCCATAGAGTGACCAAGAGGTCAAAAGTGTCTTAGACACTGAGCTACTTGATGCACCAGGGACCCAAGTGGACATCCTGAAGGATGTGCTAGGGTCAGGTGAACAAGAAGAAGAAATTCCACAGCAAGAATCCGACATATCAATATTCGATTATCAAGTAAGTACCGATCCTACCCTTGATGCATCAATTTTGGTCATTACTTTACCTACCGATGAACAACAACTAGAGGCTGAAATTTCAGAACACATAGAAGAGGTTCAAGAACCCAGTCTTGAACAAATATACACTATTGAGAGCTTGGGGAACACACTTACTTGGGGAGAACAACAAATCAATGAAACAGTGGATTAGGTCATTGATATACAAGCCATCACCTACGAACAAAATAGGAAATACATCATGAATATAACCAACAAAAATAGGAGGCTTACTTTGGATAGCTCCATCCTCATCATCACAGAGGAAAAATTGATTAGCACGGAGCATGCGAAGATGTCCAATCTTATCGGCATAGGGATGGAAATCACAGATGCCACCTTGGATAGAGAAAGGAAATATGAAGAGGAGTTGGCTGTTGCACTGAAGGAGTTGGAGCATCTATGAAATTTGGAGAAATATTATCAAGACTCCACACAGGCCATAGTGTTCTTCAGAAGCGAATTCTAGGACACCTATAGTAAATTCATGAATGAGCGAAACCTTTTCACTATAGGGATAGCCTATTTACAAGAAGAGACCCATATGGCACTTGCGATGTGAAAGGATATGGAAAGATGGTATGAAAAGGAACACCAAGTGGTGGAAAGGATGGATTACATCAGTGCGGTTCAACAGGGTTGAGACACTGAAGAGTATGTCATTCTATTAAGCCCTAATATTGGCTCATTACCCCTTAATTGGGGCATATTAGATTAGTAATGCTATTTTATTTATGTTATATTTAGGCCATTAGTTTTAATTTAGATTAGTAATGTTATTTTAATTATGTCGGCTTTAGGCCATTATTTTTAATTATACCTCCTAGTCTCCTATATATACCAAGGAGACATTTTCATTTTGAATCATCTTGTACTTGAACATT
>ML792360.1:93106-132979 GCA_009831015.1 Picea engelmannii
CTTGTACTTGAACATTTAAGTGGGGTAAAAGGAGGTTTCCCCCTCGAAGAGGCTTATTATCTGAAATTATCTCTTTTTCAAGGCGTTGAGTACTTTTCCTGAGGTTTTTATATGCTATATTGATGTTTGGTTCTTAACACATTTGGGTACTAAGGGATAGCAGCATCGACCGCATAAACAAGTTAGTTGAATACTGGGTGGAAATGGCCCAACAACCTCATTAGGAGATCCAAGAGAAATGGGTCGAGTGCGAAAGGATCTGGACTAAGATCAATCGGGCGATGAGAGACATCAACCTCCCAGAATTCTGCACACCTAAGGACTTTGTTGACTTGCATGACATAGTCAAACTACATGCTGAACAAGATGCATCATGGGCTACAGAGATAGAAAATGTGGAAAACATGGTTTCAGGTCAAGTACAATAGTTCATGGAGCACCCGATCAAGGATCAGACAGTGTTACAATAGTTAAGTTCTAGAGTAGTCAAGTATCCGGCACGAGAAGTGGAGATAAAGGAGATCCTTTCGACCCGGATGGACCAAAACATATTCCTTTATGCCAACACATGAAAGGATCTCTTCATCAAATGGTCAGAGTATGAGAAGAGTCATCCACTCAAGTGAAACCATTTGATGACTTTTAGAATAATGAGAAATGAAAGTGCCATGTGACGATGTTTTGTTTTACTTAGCTTGCACGTTTGATAGTTATTTTTAGTTAATAATATGTTATAAATAAGAGGATCAACATGTTATAAGGGGTCAATGGGTTTTGCAAAGACCCTCATTTTTGGATTTGTAAAGAACTGTTTCGGATCTACCTTAATTGAGAAGTATTGTTTAGGACCAAAGACAAGTTTATTTTCATTTTTCATCAAAAGCGTGTGTGATTGGATCTGAAGAAGAATTATTTCTGATTTTTTTTCTCATGAATGGATGTTGTAATGAGTAAGAGCCTATGAATATGTTGATAAGTTATCTAATTCAATATTTTTATAGTTATTGTCTCTAATGATTAAAAGTAAATCATTTTGTTAATGTGTGATCAATGATTAGAGCTAACGAAACTAACTTTTTTTCCATCATTTATTACATGTTTGTTTTCTTTTGATAATTGTATCTCAGTCAATGATTGGAACACCAGCAGGTTAACGTATTAGTATTAGGCTTGTCATAGGTTTAAGAATCATTGTATTCATGCTTTAGCATGAGGGTTATCCCAAGCTCAACCTTCTTCAGTAGTTAAGCATTTCCCCTTTGTTACCCAACTAGTTTATACCAACATTTATCTTGTATCGGCCCCACCTATAAGAGAAACTACAAAAATAGAACGCTCAAATTGAAGGACGAGATTTCACAGTAAGACATCCTGTCAATCACTACGTAAAGCCCATCGATTAATTGAATGGATCGCAAGATCTAGAGAACCATTCCACCATTAAACATTGCAGAGTCTAATTGGGCAGCGGTGGTAGGTTTGGTTCCTATTGTTGAGTTAAAGGGATTTAGGACCCCTCAATAGCTCCCATGTGTGGTTCTTCATCATTCCATCATATTCTACATTCATGGGTTATTTCTAATCTTTATTTCCTCTAGTTTCCTTAAATGAAATTGTTGTTTGTAATACCTTTTTCATAAGTGCACTTATTAAATTTTCTTAATAAATTGAAAAACATATTATTAAGATGGAACCTAGAGAAAATGAAAATTGCACACAAGAAGACCAAGGAAATAAAATACCAACCCACCACAACCACCAAACATAAAAACGCAGATTGATGAGGGGTTGGCCACCTTGAATTAAAGGGAACAAGATAACCTAGATGATTGTCCTTGGCCACTTCATTGGACGTCATTGTATTTTCCATTTCAAGTGCCAAAGGGAAATTAAATACTGTTTCTAAATAAAGGGATAGAATTTTCGATTTTTACAGGACTGGATTGGATAGAAACAAGGTTAGAGAATTGGGTATCTAAAAACAAGATTTGATGTCTCTTTTTATTGATCCTCTAACTAGAAAACAACCACCTATCAAAAAGAAACAAATTTGTATGGACTTGTGCATCCACCTATAATTTGTTGAAAACTGGATGGATAGGTGGTTGATGGACTTTGATAAACCTCCCTACAATAAAAGGGAGGTGCATTTATATATTTTCAAAAAATTATGGGTAGAATTTATTTTGGGTCACCATGTGAGCTACTTCAACATTGGTGATTCCCAGGGGGTGGGTCGAAAGTTGACATAGAACCGAGAGTCTGTTAGGCATGATCCCATTTTAGGTACTCGTTTCCCCAGGTGAAGGACTAGCCCCCTTTCCCAACATCCTCCTGTTGTAGAGGGTTTGCAATAGGCATATGTATATGTATCATCCTTGACTCAGAGTCTAGTGTAGCATGGTATTTTTGTTGCACTATATTGGCAGGAGGTGCCTAATGGTGAAATTGACAAAGAGGTCAAATCTTCAACTTCTAGACAAGGGTGCATCAAGGATAGGGAACATGGACAAAGAAGTCATTCATGTGATCCTCACGGATGCTCGAGTTGAAAGAAGACTTGCTATGGGCCTATGGAGTCAAGTGGACACTAGAGATTTATTGATGAGGTTAGTATCTTAACCATATCTATGTTCTTCATCAGTATATATTCATATAGTATTATGTGTATTTATTTTGATATTTTATTGTATGATGTTTTGCAGTTGCTATGTCCCTATAGAAAACCCTCTATGTCAATAGATACATCAGTGTTTGTATCCACCATTGATGCAGCAATAGATGCAACCTGCTCATTCGATGTACCACATACACAGGTATCTGTCACAATTGATTAATTCACCATAATGATTTCATTATTTTTTGGCATCCTCGAATTTATAATGTTCGTGTGTTTCTATAGGTTGTAGGACTAGGCGATGTTGAGCAATTTTTACCTAGGATGGACAAGTCACCTACTTCAAAAGTATCACATGTTGAGTTAAATATCGTTTTTTTTGTATTTATGTTGTTGAATTTTACTATTGGGTAATAATAAAAGTATTATTAATATGTATGCAGGATGTTGATAATTTCTCTAGTTACAGTATTAGTCCAATCCTTGGGCACCCTGCCATAGATTTTGGGTTACCTTTTTCTAGGAAAAGTGTTATTCCATCACTTGTACGACCCATGGGGGTTCATCTCCATCCACCCCCACCATATTTCATATTCCATGCATCCTTAGTAGTTGCACCCATAGGCCACCCACTTGCACTACCTCTTCCATCGCATCCATCCACAGTGGATGCACCCATATGCCACCCACCCCCACGACCATTTCCATATTCACCATCCACCGAGATTTCCACAGTAGATGTTTCCTTAGAGAAGATTGTACAGATGAGCATTCCACTTTCCATCAACTCTCCATCAATGCCCGGGATATTCACGATGAGATAGTTTGTTGATGATCATTTTTTATGTATCACGAATGGAATTAATTTTATGTATAATTTTTTAAATTTCATTATTTGATCCTTGTAACTGATGCAGGGTGGAATCGCTGAGATATTAGGGTCGTGGAGGAGGGGAACACCCTCTTGATTGTTAGTACCAGCTACAATGAGTTTTGTTATGTTGAAGTACACAGTATAATATTTTGTAAGTATTTTAATTCATTGTGGAAAAAAACTTATAACAATGTTTTTCTTTGTGCAATCTTCAGAGTGAAAAACCACGCCCAAGTGGAAAACCACTCGAGGTCCTTCTTCAAGCAAGATAATAAAGATAAATTTTTGGGATGATCCTAAGGGTGGTGAGGGTGGATGTGGTCAATGAGTGACCAATGACTACTATTTTGTATCTAGGCACCATATGAAATTTTGTTATGTTGGAGCACTTGTTGTCGTTTTGTATATTGGGCATGATGTTTCATTTTGTAAAAAATGTACTGTTTAGACAATGTTGAATATATATATATATATATATATATATATATATATATATATATTATGTCATGTCTTTTTATGAATCTTAATGTTTATGCATTTTATGTTGATGAATGTATTAATTTAAAAGTGTTTCAATTTCCACTCTTTTCTATTATATATGAAATTGCAAGAAACAAATCTAATCTAAATGGATTTAAATAAATCTATTCTCAAAAGATAACTCTCAAAAATAGTAAATAGAAACAACTATGTATATCTATTATTCTAAGAAGTAATTCCACATAAAAATATCAGTATAAGGGTATTCCTAGGAAACATAGATTTAGATTACTTTATAAAGGGAGAAACCTACATGAACATCATGAACATGAACATCATGAACATGAACAGAACGATCCATGAGATGAAGTCAATGCACACTTTGGGATTATGGATGGATTTGGGATAATGGAGATATGATTATAATATGAATGTCAAACTCAAAATCTCATATAACCTTCAATTTAAGATCTCTTAGTATGATAAGTTGAATATTGTTTTTCAATAATTGGAAGGCGAAATTCATACATCGAAAAATAGAAGGATCACTTAATGCATCAATACATATTTTGATGAGTTTGTAGATTCAATAAATTACATTTAACTAATAGAAACTACAATTACCTTTACAATATTCAATAAATCCAATTATTATAGGAGATGTTTGTTGAATACTATAAACAAATATTTTATGTTCTAGCAACTATTTCACAAAGTTTGGATAGATTTATGAAATTTTGATGAAACAAAATAATTTTTTTCTCAATTTTGTTGAGTATTCAAATAGATTTGGAGTCTATTATTGCACTAATCATTGTAATAATTTATTTAATTTGATTAATTACTTTTTAAAGTGTTAAGGACTTCTACGTAAGTAAAAATAGTTTGTTTTTTCTAAAGTGATTATAAATACTTGCATTTCTCATTAAGGGATATCTTATGGTGAAAAATATTGTTAAGTGCTAACTCCATACACAATTAATGGTTCTCAAGAACCTAAATTTGATAAAACACTGAAGGCCCATCCTAGTTAAGACTCTAGGAACCAATAATAAGAATCATGTAGGCTAACATAATCACAATAGAAAACAGAGGGTTGAAACCTCAAATTACTCTATCCAAAATGAAGCACGGTTCATTATAATGTCAATCACAGCATGATACAAGGGTTCCTTAATTCAAAATAAACACATAAAGTAAAAGTGCACAATAAAGCCTCACATCAAATGAAAATATACCCCAAATTATCAATTAAGGTTTCCAAAATATTATACAATGTAGCCCAAGAGGAGAGCTCCTAAATACCAAAATTATCCACCATTTACAATGGAGAGAGAGAGATCTTCTTTATAGAGTGAGTCTCTTCTATTGTACAAAAAAATATTATTATTTTCTAACTAGCTCCATGACAAGTCAAATAAATATTATAATAATGGATGAGTTAGATCTATCCTCTATCCATGATTGACCATGTTTCAACAAGTGGACATTAGAATTTTCAAAGAAATTCACCCTCATCCAAAAATAGTAGTACTATACACCAAATAATGCTCCTGAAGGGGATGCACCACCAAAAATAGGCATCAAGACAATTCCAATTCCAGGTGTCCACATGGAATGTTCCCTCCAAGAATGAGTATGCATGAAACCACTCCACATGTGTGAATTCCAAGGTAGCCAAATCCATGGATGAATGTACAAGATTCCAAGTGGACGGAGCATCCACAACAAAGTATGTGATCAATGCATATCCTTTCCATGCCTTTCATTTTCTTTCCTTGTTTCCCTAGCCTTTCCTTTCCTTTTCTTTTCTTGCCTTCTCTTACCTTGCCTTGCCTTACCTTGTCCCCCATTGCATTTCCTTTCCTTTGCATCCATTGCATTACCTTTCCTTGCCTTGCCTTGCCTTGGCTTTCCTTGTTTTGTATTTCATTACCTTTCCTTTCCATGCCATGACTTTCCTTGACTTCCCATGCCATGCCTTGCCTTGCCTTTCGTTTCCATGCCATCCCATGTCTTTCCTTTCCATGCCATGATTTTCCTTGCCATGTGCTGGGGCTAAAAAATGTCCTATTCTCATCCACCTTTCTCTTCATCATTCTTCACATTTCATCGCCCCATTAACCTTTCATGATATCATTTCCATAAATATACCAGGGTTTCACCTTATTGTTCTCCACTTTATTCATTTTAGTATTTAAAAGGAATTTCTGATTAAATGTTAGAAAATTGACATGTTTTCATATATATCTCAAATATGTGTGAGCTTTGTAATGTGTAGGAATATGTGAAGGATTAATTCAAAGGAATTCTCGAATACTTCCTCTACCATTTCAATATTTGAGGAGATAATTCAAGCCCATTCCAAGGAGAAGATCATGGAGATTTGGTTGGAATATCTTATCTAAGATATACGAGAGATATGTGTGAGGATTTAAAGGGATTATATTTTGTAATAATGGAAAATAGGTTGAGAGAAAAGTGGATCTGTAATAATGAGATGGTTATCTTATCTTCAAGGCTCTCATGTATAAAAGGGAGTGCTCTCTCTTCATGAGGATTCAAATAGGTTATTCAAATAGAAGAGGAATTAGATTATTCAATTAAGATGTAATTAGAATTAGAGTAGTCATTAATGGTAGTCATTAGGATTCAAAAGAGAAAGTGATTCTTAGATTTGATTCATTGTTTTGGTTTCCATGCTTTCATTATTCTTTTATGAAGATTGATTTGATTATTTAATGTAAGATTGCTTCATTGATGAGCGCTCTCATATGTTGTTATGCCATTCAACTCTTCACTTGTTGTATATGCTTTTCTTTCATGTAGTTCTCCATTTCTAGATTAATTTCCTTTACGCAATTTCCCATTCTTAGAGTAATTTCATTTACGCAACTAGATTAATGATTCTATTTCAGTCGTGTGTTAGATTAATGATTCAATTTCAGTTGTAGATTAAACATTAGATTAGATTAGTCTCACTTCAATCTTGCATATACTTTGTGTGTGCTTCATTAGTTTACGACCCCGAGGTTGACAAATTAGATAGTTGGGTAAATACTACAATGCAATTAATTCAACATTAGTTTAGACCAATGTAACGATTTCTATTCCTTTTGCAAGTCGTGTTGTTCCTTTGAATAGAACAACTGTCGTTTCCTTTACAATTGTTGTTCATTTACAGGTGTTGCATCTATGGAGGCTGGGTATTGAAAACATAAGGTAAGAACCTACGTAGGTGACAAGTAAAACGCTTGTGCCAGTGCCTACCTTTGGTTGATGCATAGAGGTTGTTTTTAGGACATCTTTAGAGCCCAACATTTTGGCGTCATTGCCGGGGAAGCACAATGGATTGAGGTATTAGTTTCTTTTTCATTTCAATTCATGCAAGTGTGATTAGACATGATCCTAACTCTAAGGTGACATATGGGTAAGGACATGAAGGGTAGTTTAAATTTCAATTTTTGCAAGATTAATTTTAATTTTTGCAAGTGTGATTAGACATGATCCTAACTCCGAGGTGACATACGGGTAAGGACATGTAGGGTAGTGTAAATTTCAATTCATGCAAGTGTGGTAGTTTAAATTTATTTTTCATGCAAGTGTGATTAGACATGCTCCTAACTCTGAGGTGACATATGGGTAAGGACATGTAGGGTAGTTTAAATTTCAATTTCTGCAAGATTAGTTTCAATTTTTGCAAGTTAGTGTAAATTTCAATTTCCACAAGATTAGTTTAAATTTTTGCAAGTGTAATCTACATGTGCTGGTTCTAGGGGTCTTAACACCTACTTGAATGGAGACTGCTCATGTTCTCCCTGACCAACTATCAGGAATGTTTTAATTTTCGCAACTATGAAGAGTAATTTTTTTCATGTTTTAGCAAGAGTGTTTTTTAAATTTTTTCATTTTGATTTGGGTGCTGTAAGAATCCTTTTTTAACATGATTTAACAATGAATGTCATCTTGAAACTACTCAATCAGATCCTGGTAGATGTCGGGATTTCCTCTTCCCATGAAGAAGAGATCTTGACAAGGATCAAACATTCAAATACTCCTCCATAAACAATTGAGGATCCAACATCTGAAGACTCTTATGCATCCAATGACAAACAATTGATTGAAAAGGAGATCGAGGAAGATGAAGAGGAGTTACAACATGATCTGAGCGAGGAACAACACACCTATGAAAGCCTGATCGAACGATGGTTTCAAGGGAGTACTAGGTTAGATACATTTAGTTTTTATTTTTATTTTTTTAATTCACAATTTCAACAACTAATTTTGCATGCTCATACATATTCCCGACTGTCAATTGTGAAATTGAAAGATAACATATTTTTATTACTATTCTGTGCATGGCTACATTGGTTGTTTGATTATACATAACTATTCTCTCATTTCTAATTAGCTTAGTGTAGGTAGAGTTTTACTTTCAAATTATTATTTTTCTAGAATAAGTATGCTCTCCTTCGTGCTTCGTGCATTGTGAGAATCGAAAAATAGGATGACTAGGTGATTGATTTCAGGAATATCAATTAATTGACGAAAATAAAATTTTGCCTAATTTATTTTTCGTCTTCCATTTGCTCATAAATTTTTAATAAGCATGCAAAATAAAATTTTATTTTTATTCTTCATTTTTTGAAAATATAATAAAAACATAAATAAAATTTTCCCATCCTCATACATAAAACCTACAAGATAATTTTTTATTTTTTATATAGAAGACATAAATGAAAAGTCGTGCATCTTCCATCGGCAAATAAATGCAATATATATATATATATATATATATATATATATATTAATGGTTTGATGGTCTAAGGTGCACAACCATGGCTACCACATCCTTACCAAGATATATGTGTTACTTCATAATACAAAAAGGAATTTATCTCTTGCGTAAATGATTTGACATTGTGGCTATAAAATTCTCCATGTATATTCCCCTCTACTTCATCATTGCTTATCTAATTGTGGCGTAAATAAGATGATTCTCAGCATGTAAAAGATGCACGGGGGATCAAAATCCCAAATATGGGTTCTGAGTGTCCAAAGAGGGTGCATACAACTCCATTGAGTCCAATTACTGATCTGGGATTTATGAGAATGTTTATTGTGTCTTCATTGGCTTGCACAGAGGTGTTGCTAGCATACAGACGGTGGAATACCGGCCTCCCAAATAATAAAGGTTGTTCACATACGATGTTCCTTTTGATGTTGTACCAACAGTTGGGGGAAACTCTTTTGCTGCCTCATTTTGCCTCATGAGATGTTTGTGAAATCACATTAAAGTTTATTAATTGTAGAAAAGTGAGAAATCAGTAGAATATCATTTGATTATTCGTTTTTCGATACGTCCAACCAAATACAGAGATTTTCGTTGGTAGGAGGTTGCAAATCCCATTTATATCTGAAGCAACCCGTGTCTATAGCTCAAAGCCAACACATCTGAATGGTTGCCTGGTGTAATTGGTGTTTATATGGCAATTTAATGGTTGGCAATCAGCGATGATTTTCATTGGCGATAACATCTCCAGACTGTCAGCCTCAACGTTATATCTAAAATTAAGTTTGTCGCACTCACAAAAATTGGAAGCAATCAAAAATTGGAAGCAACATATGAGCATGGTATATGATCCATCCTTTCTTGGACCTCTTGCCAACATCTTGCCTCTGCAAATAGGTTCTAAATAGCCAAGCATTCAGAAATCATGCACTCAATCCATGGAATTTCACTGATAGCGCTTCACCAAAGATCGATTTTTTTCAATACAGAAGGAAAGAACAGTTCAGTTTCAATTCTCTGACATTGCATAGTATTTCCATCTTCCGGAAACTGTCAATAAGCTCCACATCTCTGAAGATGATTTGTAGTAGATTTGACATGGATCACTAGCCCTATCGAAACATCAAAAGCATTGAATGAGCAATTGCAAACAAAATCTTGCCGCTTATTTTCAAGAACAAGTACGACAATGGGCTGTTGGAAGAGCTTTTATGTCTTGATATAGCTGAAGAGAGCTACATGATTCCGCCAGGAAAATGCGTATTAGAGTTTCCACGTGCATTTCACGAGTCTGTATTTCCAGAGCTAAGGGTGGTGCAATATGGAAAGTTGAGAGTGACATTCAATAGTTCTCTGAAGATATTATCCTAGGAATTCTGTGCTAGGCTGCATGATGAATTTTTCCCATGGAAGAATCTCCTTCAGCAGGCACAACAGTTAACAAACCTAGTAGTGGAGGTTGAACAGGAAGGTTCTGACAAGGATGCATTGAATTTGAAGGCTCAATGCAATGCGTTCACTGGTTGTGCAAAGTAGATGAAGTCAAAGTTGGAAACCCCCAATGTAAATGATCTTGGTTTTTCAAAACGCTATGTCAGATGCTTATAGATAGTTGAGGTAGTTAACAACATGAAAGACTTGATCTCTTTTGAGACAAAGACTCATCTTGGGCCTATTGAAAACTTGAACAGATTTCCAACAATAAGGAAGCTATAGTCAGAAGGGTTGCTTCAGCAGTCATTTGTTACTCAGGTAGTGAGTCAGCTTACACAAGGTTCAGGCAATCCAAATTCCCCATATCAAAAAATGACATCAAGGTTGTCTTTTCCAATGAGGTAAGGGATCAGTTTTAGTCAAACACCATCCTTTGTTCTTCAAGGCAATCAACCCATGGACTTTGAACAGAATCAAGTTAGCCAGGTACCAAGTTTTGATGGGGCTATAAAAGTGAACATCCATGTGAATAACCACAGTTTGTCGTAGCCTCCAATTTATCAGAGGATGGAAGTTGACAACTAGCCGCCAAGGTTCCCAGGTATGTAGCCCACCAATCAGCAAGCAATGTTCCAAAGGGGTCCTACCCTTAGTCAGCCTCAAAAAGTTATGGACGGGCATAGGATACAGCAATGTGAACTCCAAGGCGATCCTGTCATGCAAACCGTGCGAAGTCTAGGATTTCAAATGCAGGGAATCAACCCTTAGAACACATCACAAGGCCAGTTTCAAGAGCAATACATAAATGAAAATGGTCATCCATTATCATTTATTCTTCAAAATCAGGCTGCCCAAGGTCAAACCCAGGTGCCAACAATGTCCCAGCCTCGTGACCAAGGCCAAGTGGAAAATCAGCAAGCTGCAGTCAATCAACAGGCAGTTTATCAAACTAGACATTTGCAGTCTGGGTCACATCAATCCCCATTTCAAACTAACCAACCGGCTTCTTTTCATTTGGGACAGCCTCAGGTAAACCAAGTGCACCAGCATGGTGATATAATGGGCGAAGAGCAGAAAAAAATCGTAAGCCAAATAGAAAAACCTAAGATGGAACGTGCTGAGATCTATAGGGGTTGTGTCAGGCAACCAAATTCTTTGGAGATCTTGGTTGTTTTGTTATTATCATCACATAGAAAAAATGCATCGTTGATGACTTTGGAACTTAGATCCTTCCAATTGCAACCAGCTTTAACGAGCATTCATGGTTGTAGAATCCCATGGGAGGTGTTCAAACTAATAACTGATTGAAGAAATGTCACCATCCACGTCATATATGAAATCAGGGATTTCTATCGGAATTAATCACTTGCCAGAAGCCTTGCGTGGCTAACTATTTCTATGCACAGACATGGAAGAAATGCCTCTCCCTTGCCTTCATGGGGGAGAATGAAAACAATTGGGTTTCTACTGAAAAGTCGGACCAGTTTGAAACAGTTGAAGCATGTTCAAGGTCGATTTGCAGGTCAAATTATTAAAATTCTTACCTTTTTGACGAAACTTGCACGCAGTGAAAACAAAGGAATCATGACAGTGAGATAGGTTGTAAAGTAAAAGACCGCCTGGAACAAGCTGAAATATTTTTCATGGCCTCATATTTCGTGATGAGATTGATGATGCCAATGCAGTGATTATGCAGGCTGAAATATTTTTCATGGCCTCATATTTCGTGATGAGATTGATGATGCCAATGCAGTGATTATGCAGGCTCCATTCAAAAGGATACTCAATAGAATCTGGAATTTCGATAGTCAATGGGACGATCGGAATTTTGAAAACATTCAACAAATGTTTTATAGTCTCCTTATATTTTGATGGGCAATCTAAAAATATAAACCGTATTCGCCTCTCAAATTGAGTAGTGGCCGATGGTATCACTTGCACTATCAATCACTATATGGACATCAAGAATGTACTTGAGTTACCGTGGAACATGATGTATATGGGAGAGGTATCTTCCACGAGCAGATGTAAGTCCATCAAGTCCGTCTGCAAACAAAAATTGGAATTACGCTTATTGTCATGTCTGGCAGCCTCCACGAGCAGACGTAAACCCATCAATTCCACCTGCAAACAGAAATTGGAGTTGCACTTATTGTCATGTCTGACAGCCTCCATGATCTAAACACTGCCATGATTGTGAGAAACGTGTTCTTTGATTTGATCTTCATTGTGTTTGGCTAGGTGCCTGCGTAGGTCACGAAAACCATTGCAGGTTTTGGTGGTATATTTTTGAAGAAACAATAATGTGTGTCCTGACTGTCGTCATGTACATTATATCTATCTATTATTATTATTATGAGCGTTGATAGTTGAAATTAGAAGAAGACAGAGCAGTGGGCTCTCTGGCAATTTCAAACGGAGATGAGATTGGTCAAATGGAGTATTCATGGTGGTTGGCCCAGGTATTCTTTTATTTGTGTTTTTTAATTATTTGTTTGAATTTTCTTTTATTTGTTTTTGTTTGATTAATTTAAAACTATAAAACAAAAAAACAAAAAAAAAATTGTTTGTTTGCTTATAAAATAATTATAATAACAAACAAATTAAAAAAAAAAACAAAAACAATAATAAAAATTATTGAAAACAATTAAAAAAGAAACAAAACACATCTTGTTTGTTTTTATATTTTGTTTTATTATAAACAAAACAAATGATACAAAAAAAAAGAAACAAAACACATCTTGTTTGTTTTTATATTTTGTTTTATTATAAACAAAACAAATGATACAAANAAAAAAAAAAAAAACAACTAAAAAAAAAAAAAAACGTAAACAGTAAAAACAAATTATAAAAAGTAAAACAACAAAAATAAATAACATTGTAAATCGACGTTTTTTCCTCAAAACATATGGAAACATGTTTTTGCACTTTTATGCTAAGCAAGCAATCAGTGATGAAACAAGCATGCATGCAACAACCACAACAACAGGTATAAAAATGACTTTTATTTTTACTTTATATCATTTGTCCTTCTTTCTGCATGTTCCATTTTTCTTCGAACATCTTACACGTTGTCATGCAGGATTTCTACTAAGTTTTTTTCAGGTGCTCGGTCGATCGCATCTTCCTGCTAAAGTGATTTTCAAAGACCACAAAACTTTTCAAAAAGAAAATGTCTTATTGACTGCTTGAAGGAGCTGATTCCCGTCTTACACATCATGGTGTTTGCAGTTAGACATCAACCCATTCATAAAACCATTTGCGCCATGAATGCCTTCGGCACATTTCTCCTTCAAAACAGCTTGTTTATCCCTGTGTTGAAGCCCATCTTCCATTTACTTATCCTTCATGTCTTCGCACATGTCTATCTTTCTGAGTCACATACATCTCTTTAGCTTTTTCCAGTTCAGTTTTCCTTGTCAATAAAACTATACATCTCCCTTTCCATGACTACATTGCCTTGCCATAAAGACTGTTACTACTGAGATCTTTTCATTTATAGTCCTACCACTCTTTTTATCCAAACTTGCGTTGACTGATGTGGGATTCCTTAAGGCCCACCTTTCAACAAGTCTTTCCCCATCGAACTCAACAACTCATCTGGGAGATAGACTAGAGTGCATTTTGAGTACCTGGAGGCTTGCATGCCTTAATGGAAAGTTCTCTCGTTGACAATCATGGGAATACATCAATGTCCCTTGATCATCAGATCTTGCAAGTGCCTCGACATCAACTCATTCATTCGAACTTCACCAGATGTACTCAGGTACCTTGGCACTCATTGACATCAATGGTGATTTTCCTTGCATTGGTTAACAACATTCATCATTGGTCGGTAATCCAATGACTTATTTTCATGCTCGACATCGACACATTCATTCACATGATTAGAATTGTACCATCAGTTTTAGCAGCGGGTGAAGACTATACACTTTTCATGACTCTATTAGCAGTTACAGTAGCATGACTTCAGCCATATGAGACTACCACGGTTCCACTTTCATACTTTCTCTTTTCCATGGTGCATTCAGCAGTTGTTCAACTTCCTCCACTTCACATTCTCTGCTCTAGCCGATAACAGTCGCAGTCACTTTCCATATGATCTTGCAACAGTGATGTCTTCCATAATCTAGCAGTCGCATCAGCCATATTCCTATTGCATAGTTCATGAACATTTTGGGTAAGTGGAGGTATGTTATTTTTTAAACTTTAATCATGTAATTCCTCAACTGCTAGCAATGAATAATTTGGAAAATTCCCTGATCCAGTTCCCTTTCCTTTTCACTTCTATGACTTATGCCATGTTGCATGCGGACATCCAACAAGTTAAGTTGGAGGGTGAGGGACTTTATTCAGTATCATCACTCCATTTTTCCACGACCATCATTCCATTTTTTCATCTTATTTACCAGTTATGAACATTTCTTTTCCAACGATACTTTGTTGCACTTTACTTCATAAGCACTGATATATATATTGGCATGATTCACACATATACAAAAACAAAACAAAAAAGGGGGCTTTCTTATACTTAGTGATGTTTTCTTATGCACATTGATAGCATACATCTTCTAGTAAAAATATGGGCAAATTATTATCATAACAACGAGAGAACAAGTAACGAAATGAATGTTGTTAACACAAGAACCAACATTCTTTATATTCATAGTTGTCACACAAGAACCAACCATACGAAAAATGTCAGTTATTACTCATGTAAATCCCATCCTGGAAAACATTCATTATCATCACTCAAAGCCAACATTCCGATGCCAAAAATTCTTAAGAAGATCCATGCATGGTTGCATGAGGACATGCAACAAGTTAAGTTGGGGGGTATGTTGGGGCTCAGAAATGTCCTATTCTCATCCACCTTTCCCTTCATCATTCTTCACATTTTATCGCCCCATTAACCTTTCACGATATCATTTCCATAAATATACTGGGGTTTCACCTTATTGTTCTCCACTTTATTCATTTTAGTATTTAAAAGGAATTTCTGATTAAATGTTAGAAAATTGACATGTTTTCATATATATCTCAAATATGTGTGAGCTTTGTAATGTGTAGGAATATGTGAAGGATTAATTCAAAGGAATTCTTGAATACTTCCTCCACTATTTCAATATTTGAAGAGATAATTCAAGTCATTCCAGGGAGAAGATCATGGAGATTTGGTTGGAATATCTTATCTAAGATATATGAGAGATATGTGTGAGGATTTAAAGGGATTATATTTTGTAATAATGGAAAATAGTTTGAGAGAATAGTGGATCTGTAATAATGAGATGGTTTCTTATCTTCAAGGCTCTCATGTATAAAAGAGAGTGCTCTCTCTTCATGAGGATTCAATTAGATTATTCAAATAGAAGAGGAATTAGTTTATTCAATTAAGATGTAATTAGAATTAGAGTAGTCATTAATGGTAGTCATTAGGATTTGAAAGAGAAAGGGATTCTTAGCTTTGATTCATTGTTTTGGTTTCCATGCTTTCATTATTCTTTTATGAAGATTGATTTGATTATTGAATGTAAGATTTCTTCATTGATGAGCACTCTCATATGTTTTTATGCCATTGAACTCTTCACTTGTTGTATCTGCTTTTCCTTCATGTAGTTCTCCATTTCTAGATTAATTTCCTTTACGCAATTTCCCATTCTTAGAGTAATTTCATTTACACAACTAGATTAATGATTCTATTTCAGTTGTGTGTTAGATTAATGATTCAATTTCAGTTGTATATTAAACATTAGATTAAATTAGTCTTGCTTAAATCTTTCATATACTTTGTGTGTGCTTCGTCAGTTTACGACCCCCGAGTTGACAAATTAGATAGTTGGGTAAATACTACAATGCAATTAATTCAACATTAGTTCGGACCAATGTAATGATTGTTGTTCCTTTTGCAAATCGTGTTGTTCCTTTGAATAGAACAACTGTCGTTCCCTTTACAATTGTTGTTCCTTTACAGGTGTTGCATCTCTAGAGGCTGGGTATTGAAAATAGAAGGTAAGAACCTATGTAGGCAACAAGTAAAACCCTTGTGCTAGCGTCTCCCTTTGGTTGATGCATAGAGGTTGTTTTTAGGACATATTTAGAGCCCAACACCATGCCTTGCATTGCCTTTTGTTTCATTGCCTTCCATTGCCTTGTGTGCATTGTATTTTCTTACCTTCCCTTTCCATTCTATTCATTTCCTTTACACACAATGTCTTTCCTTTCCTTGACATTCCATTCCATGTCTTGCCTTGCCATGTATATACTTTCCTTTCCATGCCTTGCATTTCCTTGCCTTGCGTTGCCATACCTAGACCTCCCTTCCATTACCCTGCCTTGCCTTAAATTTCTATGCCATGCATTTTATTTCCATGCCATTCCATTGCTTTCCTTACCATGCCATGCCACTCCATGCCATACCATGCCTTGAATTGTCTTTCATTGTATTGCATTGTCTTGCATTGCCTTGTCATGTCATTCCATGCCATGCCTTCCCTTGTCATGCCATGCCTTTCCTTTCCTTTCCATGTCATGCCTTTCCTTGCCATGCAATGTCATGCCATGACATGCCATGTGTTGCATATCCTTGCCTCTCCTTTCCTTTCCATGCCATGCCTTGTCTTTCCATGCCATGCCTTTCCTTGAATTTCCATGCCATGCCTTGCCTTGCATTTCCTTGCATTTCCTTTCCTTACCTTGACTTGCATTTCCTTGCCTTACCTTGAATTCCCTTTCCATGCCTTGTCATGCCATGCCATAGAAAATTTATTTTCCTTTGATTCATCCAAAATAAATGTGTCTCTATAATCATAAATACCATAAAATTATTTCCAAATTTAATTAAATTCTAATCAATTTGTTTTCAAGTTAATTTAATGAGAAAAAAATGGCATTCATGTATCATAATTTTATTTTTCTTAAAACAATAATGCTTGTACTAAATGAACAAGTTTAATACCTCAACACTACAATCAAATGATTCATTAAGAATGTAATTCTACAACATGTTATCGCATCTATCGTAGATCAAAATTATTGCATGAGAATTTCAATGTCATTACATAAACTCTCTTTATTCCTATATCTTAAGCATCTTCATAGTTGTTAAACATGGATTATCATAATTAATAGGATTTAAATAAAGAAGAATGTCACTAAATAGGGTTATGTTCCATATGGTGTAGTATCATTATACTATTGATCCATAATTTATTTTGGATTGCATGAAAAAAAACATAAGTTTGAGGCCTTATTTAAAATCAAAGGAATAAAAACTATTTTTTCAACTAAATAACTTTTATAACAGAATATAACATGTAGAACTAGACCTTTCTTTGCATTTCCATGTCTAGCCTTACTTATAATTTTCATGTCTTGCCTTGCCTTTCCTTTCCTTGCCATACCTAGACCTAGACCTATGCCTAGACATTGCCTTGCATTATCGTACCTTGTATTTCCATGTTCTAGGTCATGCCATATGTCATGGTCTAGGTCTTGGTCTAGGTATAGGTCTATGTCATGGTCATGGTTTAAGTCTAGGTATATTGCGAACATGTCCCTGAATTCATTGAGGAGGTGAGTTGCAACTCGTGATAAAACTCTAACCGATCCTCAATGGATGAATTGTCAGTTGAATTGGATCTATAGCACTGGGTTTCAGCTAGTGGGCCCCCTCTGCTATCATTTTGTTGAACAAAAAAATGTTTTTTGGAGGATCTATGGAACTAGGGTTTTTCTCAGTGAGGCACAATACAATTTCTAATCAAGAGGTTGATTTTCAAGAACATTTTCTTGGGTGGTTTGGGTAGCATGACCATGTGGGAATTGGATAAACAAACATGTGGGAGATTACAAAAATTTGTTATAATGCTCAGTTTGGATTTTATGCCCCTGGATGAAATTGCCAACATATCCCTAAATGACTTGAGGAGGCGAGTTGAAACTTGTGATAAAACTCTAAACGGGCCTTAGATGAATGAAACATTAGTTCCATTGGATCTAGGACATCGGGTTTCAGCGAGTGGGACCCCTCCACTGTCTTTTTGTTTCCTGGAAAATGTTTTTTTGGAGGATCTTTAGAACTAGGGTTTTGCTCAGTGAGGCACATGAATGCAATTTCTGAAAAATAGGTTGATTTTCAAGAACATTGTGCCATTCAATTGTGAGTAGTGCGGTCATGTGGGCCTTAGCCAAATGGATGTGTGTGAGATTAATCAAATGCATTATGTTTCTTAGTTTGGATTTTATGCCCCCAGACCAAATTTTCGACACATCCCTAAATGGATTGAGGAGGCGAGTTGTAACTCGTGATAAAATTCTAACTAGGCCTCAGATGTATAAATCATCAATTTCATTGGAGCCATGGCACTATATTTCATCTATTTGGGCCCCTTTGATATCTTTTTTTTTCCTGGAAAATCATTTGTTGGAGGATATCTGAAACAAGGGTTTCGTTCAGTGAGGCACAATGGAATTTATGAACAAGAGTTTGAATTTCAAGAACATTGTGTTGGGAAATTATGGGTAGCGTGATCATGTGAGCCTTGGTAAAACAAATGTGAGGGATCTTTCAAAAATTCGTTACGCTACTCAATTTGGATTTTATGCCCTAGACCAAATTGCCAACAAGTCCTTGAATGACTTGAGGAGGCGAATTGCAACTCAGGATAAAACTGTAACCGAGCCTTTGATGGAAGAACTGTCAATTGCATTAGATCTAGGGCACTGAGTTTTATCTAGTGGGGCCCCTTCACTGTCATTCCATTTCATTAAAAAGTGTTTGTTGGAGCATATATAGAAATAGGGTTTTGATTAGTGTTTATTACATATGTTTGACCATTTAACACCTTGTAAGGCTATACATGGAAAGGTTAGGCTAGGAAAGAGAAGGCAAGGCATGAAAAGGCAAGGAAAGGAAATGAAATGCAAGGTAATGCAAGGAATGACATGGAATCGAAAGGCATGACATGGCATGGAAAGGAAAGACAAGGAATGTCATGAAAAGGCAAGGCATGGCATGGAAAGGAAACACAAGGCAAGGCAACACAATGCAAGGAAAGGTAATGCAACACAAGACAATGCAAGGCATGGAAAGGGAAGGCATGACATGGAAATGAAAGGCATGGCATGGAACGGAAAGGAATGACATGGAAAGGAAAGGTATGGCAAGGAATGGTATGGAAAGGAAAGGCATGGAATGACAAGGCAAGGAAAATAATTGAAATGCAACACAAGACAAGGCATGGCATCTCATGGAATGGAAAGGAAAGGCATTGCATGGAAAGTCAAGGAAATGCATGGCATTGAAAAGAAATGCATGGAATGACATGAAAAGGAAATACATGGAATGACATGGAAAGGAAAGGAAAGGCATGGCATGGCATGGCATGGAAAGGAAATGCATGGCATGGTAAGGCAAGGTTATTGTTGTGGGTGGGAAATCCCCCTATGGACTAGCATTAAGGGTTTTGTAATGCATGTAGAAATGACCTAAATTCTCCTACTTTTTACCATCATCCCAATCATAAACCCCATCATTCATATATAAAATACAAGGATAAAAGGATCAATTCACTATACCTTGACTTCCACGTTTGATGTAGATCCTTTCGTGCTTGGTATCTCCTTGACTGCACGTTTCCTCCCAAAACCTACATTCACAAATAGTCAAACAAAGAACTCCAAGCATGCATTTGATCTATGAGCTAATGGGTTAGAGATTCTATCAAAATATAATCAAGATTACACATTAAACACCTCATATGGTGGGATGGAAAAAGTACTTATTTTATTAATCTCACAAGAATACTATAGTGAGATGGACCACTGCAACTCGAATCTGGTCCTGGGCTCCTCTTCAAATGTACTCCGACTACTTTCATATATGCTTCTCTTCACACAATGGTTGCAAAAGGTTGGGACAAGGGGAATGCAAAATTGGGTAGAGTTTGTTTACTCTTCTTTTTCTCTTTTCAAATGGGACCCCTACCCCTTCTTTTATAGGCTAGAAAGGGCTAGGTATTTGGTTGAATGATCAGTTATGGGCAGTCAAATGATTTAGTTAACTTACCTGAAACTATGTGTTGTGTTTGCAACTTTCTATTTTTAATTCTTTTGTAGGTATACATGGGTTGTAGTGGGTCAGCTAGTGTATACACTTGTGCAGTAGTGGAGCAAGGCACATATGCGTTCAAAAAAGATGTTTTTAAGAAGGTGTTTCAATAGTGGCTTGGGAAAAGATGTAACATGAGATGGCCTGATGCCAAGTAAGCATATCTAGTGCAAATTAGGGTTATAACAGATGCCCCCTAATGTGTGAGGTCAGAAGAGCATCTTATGGGTGAAATACATTATCAATATTCACCAATCATATGAAACAAGTGAGCCCAGGGAGCAGAGTTCGGGAGGTGCCATCTGCAAAATAACAATCGTCTCACCCAGGTGGGCATACCCATGCTTGGGATGAAATAAAATCATGGTTTTCAATCAAATAGACTTTAGATCCTTGTCATATAACTATATAAAGTGTAGCCGTGAGAAATACATAGCAAATCTACATCTTGAAATAAAAAAGATATACATGCATTATATCTTGTGAAACAAGATATAATGACAGAACCGTTCAGCAGCATGAACTACTGCCAACACAAGTTTTTCAATGTGAGAATAATTGAGTTCCGGTCCAACCAGGCCTCGACTCAGGTAATAAATCACATATTCTGAGAGAAAATCATCCTCCTGAACTAAGACCATATCGATGGTTGACTCTGTCGCAACCAAGTATAATAAGAAATCTTTGTTATAATTGGGTTTCCAAAGTAGAGGGGCAGTCATGAGGGCATGTTTCAACGCTTCAAAAGAGAGTTGAGCAGCTTCGTCCAATGAAAAGTGTTACACATCAACATTACTCGCTTTGATAAGTGTCGCAAGTGTCGCATGTTGCTCACAAGTGTCGCAAGTGTCAATACAAGCATACTACCATGATGCCTATATCATACTTATGACAACACTAAGGAGACACTTAAAATGTCTCAAACACTTGATTTGAAGGAAGAGGAATGGTTAACTGAAGTTAAGTGCCTCTTGCCACCTGAAAGAATCACTAAATCTACTAGGGAGCATTATAGCACTGAACAACCTTGCAAGAGGAGCACTATTGATTTTAGGAGTGATGGCACCCCCCTAAAGCCTACTAGGGAGTGCTACATAGTTCTAATGGCCCTTCTGAGGAAGCATTGCCTATTATGGGCAGTAGTTAAGTTGTTGAGATGAATGGGGGAAGGATCCTTTCAATCTTGGAAGGCAGTTGGATTTGAATCCCTAGTCCAGCCATGATCTTAGGGCAGATCCTCAACTGAAGGAGGTAAATCCTCAACTTCCCCAAGGATATCTCAAGTGGTTAAAGCCTCTCCAAGGATATATAAGTAAGCTTTCTAATGGTGAAGGGGGACTGGAAAAGGAGAATCACACAAAACTTATGATCTTATAAGTGGTGCTGGAACAGAGATATTTTGGAGGCAAGAGACCTATGATCTCATAGGGAGAAATCAGTGAAGCTATCATCATTCAGATCGTGGATATTTCGAGCAAGGGGTAGACAAGGAGGACTTGACGAAACTATCGCATTCCATCTACGACTGTAAGTAATGTTTTGTTCTCATTAATATAATTTGCTTAGACTGTTTCTTTCTAATTTGTGTTCAATCTCACATGAATTTGTATCTTTAGTAGATAGACCTATTTCGGACTAATCTTGATAGAGTAGGAAGTGGTCGTACTTTGTTTGTCTATAGGGCTTATCGAAGAGCGAAAGATTGGAGCTCAACTCGGAGCGTGTAGGGACAAACGTCGATAAAAGGTACTTCTTTTCTCTTTCCTCCTCATACATCAGTTTATATATATCTAAAAGGAAGTCAATGTCCATGATAACCATCTTCTGCCTTAAGAGTTAAGAGTCTAGCTCTCAAGAGGAGATCTACCTGTCCGCAGGGAGATTTTCCTTCAACAAAAACTGGCGACTCCACTAGGGAGAATCATAACTTTCTTAGTTTTTTATTTCCTCATATACCTTGTCTTACATTTTTTTTTCTAAGGCCTTGTTCACCCCTTCATATATGATTGCATTTGCTGATTGACTCTTTACCCCATCACACTCAAATTGACTGTCAAAATTTGATCAAAATTTTGGTTTTTTGGACATTTTTATGAGTTTTTTTAGCATGGCGGCCCCCTTCCCATGTTAGCAGAGCACAAACACTCCATGGAAGTGTTATATAGAGATTTATAATGCTCTGGTGGCCCTTAAACTAGAGCGCCAACCCTTTTTTTCACAAAATCTCCTCAAAAATTGCATTTTTTGGAGGTCCAAATCCTATTTTTTCACTTGCTGAGATGTTTTGTGATTCAATGCTTCTTGTTTTGACCTTTGACATGCTTCCTAATGAGAATTAAACAGCTTATTGTTCATATTTTATGCCCTTCTCCCTTATTTTTGAGTTTTTGTTGTTGAGATCTTGAAATCGATCCGTTGCTTTCTTTTCTCCTATCCGACTGAGCGAGAACTCTAGTGAAGGACACTAGAAGTTTGTGCCTCTTCTCATTTGGTTCTTTGAGGTCATCTGATCCAATTTATTTCTCCTTCCTTTTGCGTTTTTTATTTTCTTTCTCTTGTTTGATTGCAAAAGGGTGTGTTGTTTGTGTGAAATCTGTTTGTGCTTGTCATAGGGTAGTTGACAGGAGAATTATCATTCACATGCAAATGAAAAAAGTACATCTTAATGATTAGTTTGCATATTAGTTTGCATTTTTGAAATGTTGTAGCATCATATTGTATTTGATTGAGAACAAAATTGATTGAGGGCATTCCTTATCAAGTGTTTGATAGTGAAAACGACTCTTCCTCTTTCCCTTAAATAGGTATTCATTGAAAAGAAACGATTGCTTATCATATTTCATACATACTTTTGGGAATTGAGTCATCATTCCATCAGTTTCACTTTCGTACACCCTCTGAATAAAAAACAGCCATTAAAATAAACTCTTAACTAAAATTTATCAGACTTTTTACATCTTTGTTAGCAAACCTACATTAGTTTAAGGTGTAGGGATTTGGAATAGGATGAAAGGATAACTTTCCAAATCTATCAAACAAACTTAGTATCTTGCGGTAGGGAGAGTCAAATCCAATTGTCATATTGTCTTGCTGGGATCCCCCTCTCACACAGGGGTTACGCACGAGGTCGCATTTGGGTGAGTTACGAAGATTATCCCTCCGTGGTTCAACTATTTGTAGTGGTCAGATCGTATATTGGGGGTCACTGTAAGGTATACCCATGATTATGTGTGGGAGCCTTTCAAGTTGATTTCGGACTTGTTATCCTACCCATACGTTCTGACTGGACTGTCAACTGTACCCACCCAGGGGCTAACTATGAGTTGGTGACCTTAGTAGCCACAATATTTAGGGTCTCACACAAGATGATGGTGAAGGGAAGTCTCATTGTACTTGTAGCAGACGTTGGTCAAACTCACTTGGGCTCCTTGGAGGGTAAATCCACAATTACTGTGTGGAAGCTTGCACCAAGGCGTAAGTCCGTTAAGAAGGTCACCAACATAACTGATCCACCCACTCTATCCCCTCCCCTTCCTATTTTTATATCGCAATGTTGGATTTCATCACCAACTAGTGTTTTCATCATAGGAAGGTGTGTTTGATTGATTGCTTCTCAGATTCATAGCGTGTGTTGTTTGTTTTACTTAGTGGACCTTAGGTCGAGTCAGTGTTAATGGCATTGAATCCTGGGAATACCAATGGAGGAACCCCTTCTCCTAGGGAACCTTATACCTTTCCTTCATTTGGAAACTTTGGTCCTCCATATGTTGCCACACTGAGTCTTCCAGGACTCACTATCGAATTACCAATTTGGTTGTTCCCCACTCCGGTGATCCCGAATCCTCCCAATGTTTCAGTTGCACCTAATACTTTGGATGTCAATACACCACCCACACATCAACCTCATGTCGAATTTTCACCTTCTTTGTCCATCAAGTCTCCTTCCATTTCTCCTTCTTCACCTAGTGAAACCTCTAAAGAAAGTAGCCAGGTTGATAAGAAGAAGAAGAAACGGAAAGAGAAGAAGAAGAAGAACCTGAAAAGGACAAAGACCCCAACAACATTAGATGTTGGCTCTAGGAAACCAGTTACTGTTAATAGTACTGGGAGTGTTGATGAGGTCAACAAGATTAAAATAAAGAATCCAAAACCCAAATTCCCTTGTAGCCTTTGTAAGGGTGACCACTTCTTGAGGGATTTCCCCGATCTTACCTAGGTCTTAGAAATATGGTCCTCCACAACATCGAACTCTATTGGTCATGTCGATGATACCCCATCAACTAGTGATGTTCAGGTTGGTAAGAAGAGGCAAACTGTCAAGTTCCCTTGCATGTTAAGTAAAGGTAATCATTACTCTCACCTTTTTCCTCGCATGGACGTGACTTCTTCTCTTTTGGAAAAAAATCAACTTCCAAAAGGTTATTGTAATATTTCCTCCGACCCATCATTGGTTGATGGACTGGTCAATCCGGTTTCATCCCCGGTCAATCTGGTTGATCAGATGGTCAATCTAGTTTCCTCCTCGATTGAACCACGAACCCAAGTAGCTGATCCAGTTCCGTCATCGATCAGCCCCGCTCTTCATCAAAAGAGTGACACCAAAGTGCTCGATCTGTTTTCATCCTCGGTCGATCCCACTCTCTCGTTAGAGAGTGACACCAAAGCGGTCGATCCATTTCCACCCATCGACCCCGTTATTCCCTTGGGGAATGAAATTCAAGTGGTCGATCTAGTCTCGCCATCAGTCGATCCCATTCCTCCATTGTGGAATGTCAATGTGACTTGTCCAGTCCCTTCCTTGGTTAGTCCCACTCTTCCTCTGAAGAGTGCCAAAATGGTCGATTCGGTTCTGCCATCGGTCGATCCCACTCCCCCTTTGACGAGTGCTAAAGTGACTGATCCATTCCCTTCCTCGATCAGTCCCACTCTTCCTCTGAAGAGTGCCAAAGTGGTCGATCTAGTTTCTCCATTGGTCGATCCCATTCCTCCATTGAGGAATTTCAAAGTGACTGATCCAATCCCTTCCTCGGTCAGTCCCACTCTTCCTCTGAAGAGTGCCAAAGTGGTTTATCCAAGTCCACCATTGGTTGATCCGATCCAATCATCGGTCGATCCTACTCTCCTTCTAGAGAGTAAACCTGATACTACCCATGTTTTTCTCATTAATACAGACTCTACCGTATCGGGGGGCATTCCTCCTTCTCCTGTGAAACCCCCTCCAAGTAATGAGGCCATCCTTTTTGATTGGTGTGTGCTAACTAGACCTCGTCTTCCCTCCCACATTCCTTTCCAGATTACAGTACAGGTTCGTGGTTGGGACGTTCCTCAAATGATAATAGATGAAGGTGCATCCATTAGTATTTTGTCTTTTGTTGCTTGGTACGCTTTGGGTTGTCCGCAGCTTGCACCGGTTACACAGAATCTGTTAGCTTTTAACAGAAGAACTAGTCAACCTTTAGGGATCCTTCCTCAGTTTCCTGTAACTTTGGGAGGGAAAACTATCTTTATTGATGTCATGGTAGTCCAAGAACCCTTGGATTTCTCTTTACTCCTTGGGCGGGATTATGTCTATGCTATGAAAGCTCTTGTATCCACCCTTTTTTGTGTGATATATTTCCCTCACGATGGAATAATTGTGACTATTGATCAACTTTCATTCATCGGCCCTGACTGGGTTACCTCCATAAGTGGTTCCTATATGCATACAGTATCACCCCTGCTGCATGTCAATTATGTGGTGTTGTCTCCCATGACCTCAACTTCTGATGATTTGGATCTGGTAGTTGACATGGTGATTTCTCCGGTAGGATTATTGGAACTTGATCTCCTTACTCCTATCGTGACCCTCGACATGTGTCCCTTCTTGAGTGATTATCTTCCATCCAGCAAAGATCTCCTGGAGGCCATGACCACGTTTTATCCTTTGACATGGTACCCTTCCAGAGCATTATCCTCTTGGAAACCATGATCCGGACGAAATCACAAGCATAGTTTCTCTTCTTTGTGGCAAGCTCATTAAAAAATGAAACAGAGGTCCTGAGCACAGTTCTTTTCCTATGTCAAGCTCGTTAAAAAATGACACAGTCACCTCTCTTGAACATTCTTTTCATCCACCCTTATCCTTCGGTGAATGAATCGAAGCTTGGAGGGCATGTCTCCAGCCTCTGATGATCTTTCAGGAGTTAAGCCACTAGCTTTCAAGCTGGGGGCATACCGAGCTTAGTCTTTGTTCTTTCTCGTGCTCGTAAATACATGAGAATGCATCTGGGTAGAATTTTATCTCTTTTTCGGACCTGTATGGATACACGAAAAAGGAACCCCCTGGAGTTGTCTTTAAGATCTTTTCAGACTCTCTAAACATGAAAAGATTTTCGAGTGATATTGCTTCCTTTCCCACTCGTTAAACGGTTTGAAAGGGCATCTTTCGAGTGGTAGTTTATCTCTTTTTCAGCCTCGCCAAACTAACATTATGAAAAATGACAACATTGGAGTCATCTTTAAGTTCTTTTCAGACTCTCTAAACATGAAAAGATTACCGAGCGACCTTATTCTCTTCACATTCGTTAAAGTATTTGAAGAAAGATTTTGTCAAGCGATAGTTTATCTCTTTTTCGGTCTCATCAGACTACTTTATGAAAAAGGAACTAAGAGAGTTCTCTTTTAAGTGTTTTCCCATAATCTATAATCATGAAAAACCTTCAATTTTTCTGTCTCTGGACTCGCTAAACAAAACATCAACAGGCCCATATGGGATCGAACCCTTACTTCTTCCAGTTCATTAAACAAAGAAAGAGGAACTTACTAAAGGTGAGTTTTATCGATCATGTGTTACCCTCCTCGAGCTCGTTAAATTAAAAAGAGGTACTCGTCTATCTGGATGGGGGGGAATTTGAAAGAAGCAAGCCAAGTAGTCTCTTGAGAACATTACCAAGTAATTCTTAGAGTCACCCTTGAACATGGCACTTTGTCTTTTTCATGCATTATAATCCGCACTGAGCCAATCCTTTGAGTTTCTTTCACTCCTTTGGGTCACCTGACGTAAGTCATAGCATCCACTGCATCATCAAGTTTTGGTCCATGTCATGTTTTTGTTGTTGTGCCTCAGTGTTCAAGGGAAGTGTCCATCTCATGAGTCAACCATCACAAATATCTTGTCTCAATACCCATGTCAGTCCATGCTCATTTGATCTACCAATTACATCTCTATGTCTGTTTCGCATCGTTGATGGGGGATACATCAAGGACCTCCTTCGACGAGCCTATTCTTGTCGACTTCAACACATTATCCAAGAATTAGACTTAGAAACCAGTTAGTACTTTGGGACCTGCATGCCTCAATGGCACGCCTCCTCACGTCCGACCGTAGGTTTACATAATTGACCTCTGATCGGATGATTCCACAGATGTTCAACTCCATCTCATCCATTCACATTCATTGGAATGTACTAGGGTACTTTGGGAATCATTGACATTAATGGTGATCTCCCTCGCGCTTGTTAACGGTTTACATCATTGACCAGTAATCAAGTGGTTTCTGCCATGTTCTACATCAGGACATCTATTCACATGGTTAGATTTGTACTACATCAGGATCAGTAAGAAGACCTCAGGTTGAGTGATCACTTTGATATGTACGTTGCCCAGGTTGCGAAGGAGTTTCTCTTGAACAATGACACATATACTGTTACATAAATCCACTTTGTATTGGTCGTGGCTATGTCTTGTCATCTCATAGATCCACTGTGTATTCTTCGTGGCTACAATTAGTTTAGGTCATTAGAGTATAGATCCACACTGTATCCTCTATGGCTATACCTTTTTATCAATACAATTATGGATCCACAGTGTATTTTATGGCAACCATATCTTGCAAGTCTTGATCACCCAAGCATAGGTATGTCTGCCTTGGGTTTGAAACATGTCATAATATTTGTTGGATGTTTGTGTGCAGCTTTTTTTAGGTTCTCTGCATCTACACCCTTTCTTGAAAATCTACAAAGCATTTCAGTTATCAATTCTCATCTTCTAACTTCATACTTTGGGGGGCAATCTGTTACACATCAACATTACTCGCTTTGATAAGTGTCGCAAGTGTCGCATGTTGCTCACAAGTGTCGCAAGTGTCAAGCAAAGCATACTGCCATGATGCCTATATCATACTTATGACGACACTAAGGAGACACTTAAAATGTCTCAAACACTTGATTTGAAGGAAGAGGAATGGTTAACTGAAGTTAAGTGCCTCTTGCCACCTGAAAGAATCACTGAATCTAGGTTTTTAGAAGAGAGCGCTCCCCTATATCTCTCTTAGGAGCACTGTCACTCCCCTAAATCCTACTAGGGAGAGTTATAGCACTGAACAACCTTGCAAGAGGAGCGCTATTGATTTTAGGAGTGTTGGTGCCCCCCTAAAGCCTACTAGGGAGCGCTACAGCACTCTAATGGCCCTTCTGAGGGAGCGTTGCCTATTCTGGGTAGTAGTTAAGTTGTTGAGATGAATGGGGGGAGGCTCCTTTCAATCTTGGAAGGTAGTTGGATTCGAATCCCTAGTCCAGCCATGATCTTAGGGAAGATCCTCAACTGAAGGAGGAAAATACTCAACTTCCCCAATGATATCTCAAGTGGTTAAAGCCTCTCCAAGGCTATATAAGCAAGCTTTCTAATGGTGAAGGGGGACTGGAAAAGGAGAATCACACCAAACTTATGATCTTATAAGTGGTGTTGGAACAAATATATTTTGGAGGCAAGATACCTATGATCTCATAGGGAGCAATCAATGAAGCTATCATCATTCAGATCGTTGATCTTTCGAGCAAGGGGTAGAGAAGGAGGACTTGACGAAATTGTCGCATTCCATCTAAGACTGTAATTAATGTTTTGTCCTCATTAATATAATTTTCTTGGCCTGTTTCTTTCTAATTCGTATTCAATCTCACATTAATTTGTCTCTTTAGTAGATAGACCTATTTCGGACTAATATTGATAGAGTAGGAATTGGTCGTACTTTGTTTGTCTATAGGGATTATCGAAGAGTGAAAGATTGGAGCTCAACTCGGAGCGTGCGGGGACAAACATCGATAAAAGGTACTTCTTTTCTCTTTCCTCCTCATACATCAGTTTATATAGATCTAAAAGGAAGTTAGTGTCCATGATAAGCATCTTCTGTATTAAGAGTTAAGAGTCTAGCTCTCAAGAGGAGATCTACCTATCCGTAGGGAGATTTTCCTTCAACAAAAAGGAACGTCCTTCTTCATTAAATGCATAAATCCCTTTGTGATCTCGGCATAATTTGCGATGGAACGCTGCAAAAAATTTGCTTTTCCCTGTAAACTCTGAAGCTGAAAGATTGTATGCGAGGGAGGAGACTGAACTATTGCCTCAACCTTGAGAGGATCGACCATGATACCTGTTGCCGACACTATGAAACCTAGCAGACGGCCCGACATAGCACAAAAACTGTATTTTTTTGGATTCAAGCGAATCGATAAGTAGCGAAATCACTCAAAGATAAGTCAGAGGTGTGTGGGATGATCAGTTCTCTTACGATATCATGATGCTAAACATGGATGATTTTAAGGATTGAAATTTATTTTAAAATGTAGAAACCTTGGCGAATATTACTAATCCTTCAGATGTCAATTATAAATGTTTGGTGATATGTTTTTTTAAATATTCAAATTTCTAAGTATTTTATATAATTTTTATAAAATTTTGGCGATTTTTAAGGTAAAATAATTTTATCCTATAGAGTTTGGGCGAATGATTTTTAAAATAGAAAATCTCATTTTTGGAAAAACCATTGAAAATTAGCCCATGAGCAAAATTTACCCCTAAAATCATCCCTGAATTGCTAAATCATGTAGGTATGCCTCGGCAATATATTTGAGGACGTGGAAAGCAAAAGACATGGCCCGCTGAAAAGTAGCGCCAACATTTTTCAAACCAGAAGGCATCTTACGATATGCGAATGTACCCAATGGACAAATGAAATTTTTTTTGTGTTGGTCTTCGGGTTTGATTTGTATCTAATTGTATCCCAAAAAACCATCCATGAAAGAAAAGGCCTTGAAACTCATGCATTCATCGACTATCTGGTCAATAAATGGCGTGGGAAAATTATCTTTTGGATAGGCTTTGTTCAAATCACGGAAGTATGTACATACTTGAATCGTACCCTTCTTTTTGTTGACATACATGGGATTTGATAGCCATTGGGTCAAATGGACGGGGTAGATAAAACCTACTTTAAGAAGTTTCTCTACATCAACCTTAATAGGAGCTGCTTTCTTAGGATTAACCGGACAAAGCTTTTGTCGAGAGTCCATGGATCATTGAAGTAAGTCATGCAAAACAATGAAACATGGAGAATCTCAACCTTATGGTGGTCTGATATGAACTTAACATCACCTTGAGGAGGCGGGTAATCGAAAGTACCCATCAAAGGTGGGAAAAAATCAACCTCTATGTTGACAACATTGGGTTGAGGGTTATCAATCATTGAGACTGCGGATGCCCCCAATGAAGGGTCAGGATGGTAGAAAGACAAATGATCAATGGTCATGATCCAACCCTTGTGTGGAAACAACAAGACTCGGAACACTATAGTGACCACTTCTTGCATGGCATAGGTCCAAATCCTTCCTAACAAGAGATTGTAGTTAAGAGACGCATCGACCACTTCAACCTCGACACACACGGTCTTCCCTCCTAACTGCATGGGAAAATAGGGGATGATGCCATGTGGTCGGAACAAACGATCGTCAAAAGAGGTAAAAAAAGTAGGTGACGGAGACAAAGCGGTTTGGCCAATGGCCTTCCAAAACTCGAAAGACATTATGCATGTTGAGGTGCCCTCATCAACCACCGTGGGGAAAATGTTCCTAGTAAATGTTTTCGTGGTGTAAGCCACTACTATCTAGAACACTACATGGTAAGGGAGACAAGGTTTTAATTTGGTCTTGCCAAGCATGATTGTACCTGGATTACAAGTCTCGGAAGATCCTAAAGTGGCTAACAGAGCCTTTCTCTGGGAAGGGCAGCTCTGGAGGACCTCCAAATCAGACATCGCAAAAGGGGTTTGAGACAAATCCTCCACCACAGAGTAGTTCTGGGTGGCCCTTGTGTTTGGGTTGTGAGAATCTTTCTTGAATGCACCTTTTGGGATGCGTGTCATTGTTTCTCCCAACATCTTCTCGATCTGTATAGGAAGAGATGGGATTTCAGCTTCTTTACCTTTCTCGAAGGTTCATGTCTTGTTGTAGTCATGTGCTCTAATCTATATATAGGAATCACCTTTCATAATATACACATTCGTGGATGTAGGATTTATCGAAGAAAGAGGGGTTCCTTGACTACCCCCTTCCACACTAGTAGAGGATTGAGTTAGATTTTGTCCATGTTGAAATGGGTTCATTAACACAACAGGTTGTTGTTGTGACAATTACCTTTGGGCCTCTGCAAGAAGAGGGCACTGGTGAGTCAGGTGTTCTTTCATGCACAGGTTGCATGGATACTTTGACTTCCTTTTTTCAGTGTTTCCCCCACTAGCATTATTAGTGGGTTTCTTATCCCCGTTACCCTTCTTACATTGTTTCTTCTTTCCATCAAGTTGTTGGGTGGTCTTTGTATTTTTCGATTGCACAGTGTGTACATCCAATGTTTGGGTAGGGGGACCAGCTAGACCAGTGATCCAGCTGGCTGTTGTGTGCTGTATAGATAGTTGCTACAATTGTTTTCCCAGATGTTCAGTGGGATTTGATTGTGTTGAACCAACAACACCATCATCATGTGGTCCATCTTGCTGTCTGGTTTTATCAAGTATTGACATTGGTGCATCCAACAAAATTTTGTATAGTAAACCAGACTGAGAGTAAATAAGCTCTAGTTGTTGAGATCTCATGATTGCATCTTCTTCGAAAAACAATCCCGATGTTGCAACGTCTTTGGAAAACTATGGGACCAAAGACTTAAGGAACCATTCTAGCAGGAATGCTGGTGGGATTGGCACTTTAATCAAACTCTTCTGGCGTCTCCATTCTCGGATGTGATCAGAGATATGGTCCACTTTTGTCTATTAAAAATTGGCCAGCAAATATGTGTCGACGTCATATCTCATAGGTAATTGGAAATGGTTTAAGAAATCCATTGCCAATTCGCCGAAGGAAGAGTATCTTAAGCGGTCGAGTTCAATGTACCATTTCGCAACACTCCTAATGAGAGTGCATTGAAACAATCACAACTGTATGGAGTCATCTTTCAATGAATTAGACAATCACCAAAGGTGAAAGGTAGTCAAATGATCTCTTGGATCTTCGTTAGGCTTGGATTCGATCTTTGGTATGTCTGAAGGAAAATTCATTGGCATAGGGGGCCAACATGGATTGTGATAGATAGGGTCATTCAACAACCTTGTCAAGTCTGGAAAAAGCAATGTTTCTAGGAATGATAGTTTGGGTTGTTGGTTATAACCATGCAAAAAGGGGCCTGGAGTTTGATTGGCACCAGGTTTCCATGAACGATTGGGCTGCTAGCTAGGGTTCTGGTAAAAACCATGGCCATGACTACCGTACAGATTCTACGTTTGTGGATACATCATTGACTGATTCCCAAAATAGGACGTAGCCGGTTGGGTGTGCATTGCATTTGAAGGACTTTGGGATGGGTTTCCCCATGTCGATCCCATGGGCATAGGTCATGTGCCTTGCCCATGGTTCCATTGGTTGTGAAAGGGGTTGCCCCCGATCGACATTACTAACGAGGGAACTGATCCTTTCCAAGAATTCCAAGGTCCTTGTGCGGAAGGAATTCCTGGGTTTTCCCCTTGTGAAGGAATAGTACCCTGCATAGGATTTGGTTTTCCATAACCAGGATTTCCCCTAGATGGGAAAGCGGTTGACGAGGAAGCATTGTTACCAAATGCTTTGAACAAGAAGAACAGTTTCGAATCTACCGTCATGATATGAGAAGGTAGTCCTTGAATCCCTTCTTCAAATGAACTATGGTGTGCATTCAACCCTACGAAATGTTGGTGAGCACCGTCAAGCGAATGGGACGAAGGAGGTATATGACCTCCTCCATAAGGGAAAGCATTATAAGAGGCTAAGGTACCCCCAATTGATCCTTGCAGAGGAGCATTAGATCTCGCTTCTCCCAAACCTAAAGTATGTAGAGTGGAGAAGGAAAGTACATGACTCGTACCTGAGCTAAGCATCCCATATGAAAATGGAGGGCCTATCACAGTCTATGTGAAAAGCGAAGTGGTTTTTGCCAAATATGGAATCATACCATTGCTTGAGGTAGAGGCAGTCGAGACCATGGTGGTTCAGACTAACGACGATGGGTTTGGATGTGGAACACCCCCTATGGTGACAGTTGTAGTGGGAATAGGAGAATTCTCAGAAGAAGTGGCAACACTTGTTTCCATTGCAGCTTGTGACACTGTCTAATTCTCGTAAGGATAAATCTATATGATGATGGGTGTTGAAAGATCAGAGGTCAGAGTTTCATACAGACCAAGAGATTCTGCTTCAAGGTCTAAAAGGGTTGGTTCCTCTGGAGGTTGGTTGGGCATATTTTCCTATGACTCGGTTGCTTGAAAAGACCCTTGTTGGTCTAGCTTTCTCCTTAGCAGTGGTGGGGGTGGCTCCAGTGTAACTGGTGGTAGGCCAAGAAGCCTTTGTGACCGACAGAGCTTGTGATCCTCCATCATGTGAGAAGATCAAAGACACACTAGGGATTTCTATTCATTCCATAATAGTATACATTATAAAAATTCCCTACGAGATAAACCAAGAAATCACTTAACTAGTTGGAAGAGCAGTTACAACAACCAACACTAGAGAAACTTACCGATGCAAGTGCAACTCGAATATGGAATAACCCTCCCGGTATACTCTACAAAGTGTGGCTGAATTTCTATCCTAGGTACCAAGGTCTACCCTTGCAGTCACCTGTGTAATTCCCTAAAATAAAGGCAACTAAGTTGTCAGCACGTGAACATTCACCAGGCAGGTACAGTCAATAGTTGGGTGGACCGCAATGAGCAGGGTATCAAGCCCGAAACCTGTCAAGGGTATCGAAAGCTATTGCTCAGTAAGACAACTGAGGACCTCGAACAGATTCGAGACCCACGAAGCTCCATGGAAAATTCTATCAACAAAATCCCAAGACAAGCCCTCTATATGTGTTCCCCACTATGATTGATCTGGCTTTGGAGGGTTTATCCCTGCTACCTTTTTGCATGTGACCTTATGTTTATCCCCTGTGTTAGAGGGGGGTCTAGGATAAATTTCACAATACTAGACTTTTAACACTCCCTAGCATAGACTCTTATGTATGTTTTGCATCCTTGAAGAGTTTCCTCTCCAACCTAAATCAAGGCTCTAGCCTAGACTAGTTGATGGACCCTACAGACATAAAGTCTAGTTGATTTTAATTAATCATTAATTTTTTGTGGCTTGTCTTAAGTCAAAGGTTATGAAAGTGAAACTAGTGATGTTTTGAGAGACGAAAGAGAAAATAAACAGAAAGTTGGAAACAAAATAACTTCTTCTCGACAAATTCAGAGTTGCACTTTTAAATTCTTTAACCAACTTTTAAAACTATTCTTTCTAAAATATTTGAACAAAAAACTCAACACAGGATTTTGCTTGACTATGAGCTACTTATTTTCCTAAGTAAATAGCCAAGAACTTATGAAAGAAAAACATTTCCTTGATTATCAATGTAAACAACTAACTACTCAATCAAACAAAGAAGTGAAAATTTTCAAAATTCTTTTAAAACAAGAGAACTGAAAAATGGATTCCTTTTCTTTCTTCCAAAGCAAGAAAAAAGATAAACTGAAGAAAAAACATAAACCAAAAATAAATTTTAGCCTTACTGCGGATCGTAGGGAGTCATTTGACCAAACCTCAAAAGGCTGACCGAAAAAACTCACAGATTTGTCTAAAACTCTATTACAAAAAACTCAAGAAATGTTTTCGAAGAAAATAAAACTATTCTATGGTTAGATATAAGCTAACGACTGTGATCACAAAGACCAGGGCAAAGACCAAAAATACCCATGAAAATACTAGCTTCTGACAAGTAAGAGGATGACTACCTCTCTTTGTCAAAAGAGCTCCCCGACACATATACGCTACTGTCACTTCAACAATAGTGTGTATATGCGGGCTGTGCAAAAGTACAACACGTATGCATGCGTCCAAAGCTACTACAGGGCTTGTATAGCTCTGTAACTGCTCAAAATATGAAAAAACAATAGTCTAGCTCAGGCAGGGAGCACTGGTATTGAAAACTAGAGTCCCTTAGGGACAAAGAAAATGACTTTGGCAAAGAAAATGCAAGGAAACTTCAATAAAACAAAGCTAATCCGAGGTTATCCTATGCTATAGGTTGCAACACAGAGATCATGACCAAATCAAAAAAGGCCCCCGAGAAGGATCACTTCTGACAGAGAAATAGGATGATTGTCTCTCCTAAAAACAAATTATGGACTTAAGCATGCAACTGACACTTCAGCAACCCAATGGATATACGTGGGTTCTATAAAGGTAGGGCATGTGTATACATAGGCAGGGCTTATGTAGGCCACGTATACCTCTATAAATTGCTGGCAAGAAAATCAAATAGTCAAGCAATCATGCAAGGAGCACTGGTATGGAAAACCAGAATCCCTACAATCTCAGACTCTTGCAAAAAACTCAGAAAAAAAGGTAATAAAACCAATTCTAAAATACCCAAAAATCATCCCTAGAAAACCCTACAGATCTCCCCAATACGGTCGCCAATTCTTTTTTGGGTGAGAAATCCCCCTATGGACTATCATTAAGGGTTATGTAATGCATGCAGAAATGACCTAAGGTCTCCTACTTACCATCATCCCAATCATAAACCACATCATTCATATATAAAATACAAGGATAAAAGGATCAATTCACTATACCTTGACTTCCACGTTTGATGTAGATCCTTTCGCGCTTGGTTTCTCCTTGACTGCAAGTTTCCTCCCAAAGCTGACTTGCATTCACAAATAGACAAACAAAGAACTCCAAGCATTCATTTGATCTATGAACTAATGGGTTAGAGATTCTATCAAAATATAATCAATATTACACATTAAACACCTCATATTGCGGGACAGGAAAAGTACTTCTTTTATTAATCTCACAAGAATACTTTACAATAGTGAGATCGGCCACTCCTCCTCGAATTTGGTCCTAGGATCCTCTTCAACTGTACTCCAACAACTTTCATATATGCTTCTCTTCACACAATGGTTGCAAAAGGTTGGGACAAGGGGAATGAAAAATCGGGTAGAGTTTGTTTACTCTTCTTTTCCTCTTTTCAAATGGGACCCCTACCCCTTATTTTATAGGATAGAAAGGGCTAGGTATTTGGTTGAATGACCGGTTATGGTCAGTCAAATGATTTAGGTAACTTACTCGAAACTGTGTGTTCCGTCTACAACTTTCTATTTTTAGTGTTTTTGTAGGTATACGCGGGTTGTAGTGGGTCAGCTAGCATATACACGCATGCAGTATTGGAGTAGGGAGCGTATGCCTTCACAAAGGGTATTTTTAAGAAGTTGTTTCAATAGTGGCTTGGCAAAAGATGTAACATGAGATGGCTTGATTCTAGGTAAGCATATCTAGTGCAAATTAGGGTTATAATAAAAATGCAACACAAGGAAATGCAACACAAGGAAATGCAACATAAGGCAATGCATGGAAAGGAAAGGCATGGCATGGAAAGGCAAGGCATGACATGGCATGGAAATGAAAGGCAAGGAATGACAAGGTAAGGAAAGGCAAGGCAAGGAAATGCAATGCAAGACAATGTAAGGCATGGAATTCCATGACGAGGCAAGGCAAGGCATGGCATGGAAAGGAAAGGCATGGAATGGCATGGAAGGGCATGACGAGGCAATGAAAGGCATGGAATGGAAAGGAAAGGCATGGAATGGCATGGAAAGGCACGATTTGTTATGGAATGGAAAGGCAAGGCATGACATGGCATGACATGGAATGGAAAGGAAAGGCAAGGAAAGACAATGAAAGGTAAGGAAATACAAGGCATGGCATGAAATGGTAAGGAAACACATATTGGGGAGAGATTATCTACTTTCTATTTTGTGAATTTGATCACATACTTTTTTGTGGAAACTCCATACACTTGGAATATTTCACATTCATCCGCTGAGTTGGCTACCATGGAATTCACGCATGGAATTACATGGCATGGTAAGGAAATGTAAGGCAAGGCAAGGTAATGCAATGCAATGAAAGACAATGCAAGGAATGACATGAGATGGCATGGAAAGGAAAGGAATGGCATGGCATGGAATGGCAAGGAAAGGCATGGCATGACATGGAATGGGAAGAAAAGGCATTCCATGACATGGAAAGGAAAGGAAAGACAATGAAATGAAAGGCATGGCAAGGTAAGGAATGACATGGCAAGGGAAGGCATGGAATGGAATGCCATGGAAACGAAAGGAAAGGAAATGTAAGGCAAGGAAATGCAATCCAAGGAAATGCAAGTCATGACATGGCATGGAATGGAAAGGAAAGACATGGCATGGCAAGGTAATGAAAGGAATATTGGGGAGACATGATATACTTTATATTTTGGGAAGTTGATAACATACTTTGTTGTGGACACTTCATCCACTTGGCATATTTCACATTCATCCATGAAGTTGGCTACCTTGTAATTCACACATGTGGAGTGGTTTCATGCATGCACATTATTGGAGGGAACATTCCATGTGGACACCTGGAATCTAATTTTGAATAGTTTTGTATTAAGAAACCCTTGTGTCATGTTGTTATTGTCATTATAATCAACCGTGATTCATTTTGGATAGAGGAACGTGTGGTTTCAACCCTCTTATTTATATTGTGATTATGTCATCCTACCATATAATAAAACCAATTAGCAAGGGAATTCAAAGCAAGGAAATGAAAGGAAAGAAAGGCAAGGCAAGGCAATGTAAGATATGGAAAGGAAAGGAAAGGTAAGACAAGGCAATGCAAGGAAATTAAAAGAAAGGTAAGGAAAGGCAAGGTAAGTCAATGAAAAGAGAGGAAAGGCAAGGTAAGACATGGAAAGGAAAGGAAATATAAGGTAAGACATGACAAGGAAAGGCGAGAAAAGACAAGGAAATCCAAGAGAAGGCGAGGAAAGGCAAGCAAAGAATAGTAAATCAAGTAAAGCAAAGGTAAGGCAAGGTAAGGTAAGACATGGAAAGGCAAAGCAAGCTAAGTCAAGGAAAGATGATACAAGGAGAGGTAAGGCAAGGAAAGGTAAGGAAATGTAATGTAAGATATGGAAATGAAAGGCAAGGTAGGGAAAGGAAAGGAAAGGAAAGGTAAGGCAAGGCAAGGTAAGGAAAGGCAAGGCAAGGCAAGACAAGACAAGGTAGGGAAGGAAAGGTAAGGAAAGTCTAAGCAAGGCAAGGCAAGGCAAGGCAAATTACAGAAAGGTAAGGTGAGGCTAGGAAACCAAGGCAAGAAAAGGTAATAAAAGGATAAGCAATAAAGGAAAGGAAAGGGAAGGGACGGCTAGACATAGTTCCCTAACAACAAAAAAGTAGCACAAAATACAAGATTAATAGAATAACCATAAAATGAAGCCAAAATTTCAATCATTTATAAATCTGAAATATTTTTTCAATTATTCCTTTTACATACCTATGTTCATTCAAGTAGACCATCGAGATCACTTATAATATTGATGGTATCCATTAAATTCTTGTGCTTAAAGTAACGCAATAAGTATCATACCTTTGATGAATTCGTACTTGTCATTGTTTGTAGTTGGAGGTTTGTACCAACAACCAAGTTCATAAAGTGGTATACAACTTCACCTAACATATAATATTGAAATACATAACCACCTTTCTTCTGTGTTCTTTCATCCCGTGTCAGATATTCTCCTTTAATAACCATTGACCCATTCAAAAATTCATTGTCTTTTGATTCTGTTACTGATTGCATGAGGTATGATTTCCCTCTAAGCAACATGCCAACCAATAGTTAGTGCCCCATTATTTACCTCTTAGGGAAACCACTACATGTATGTGCCCTGCAAAAAAATGGAGTGCCAACAAGTGAGTCCACTAAATGACGAAAGAATAAAACATTGATGTTAGTTATTCAAATTTTAATAGAAAGTTTCATCGAACATGGCAGTATGAGATTTGAGATGTGATCATAAGCTACTGAGATTTTTGATGGGTCCTCCTCCAATTAGGATAATTCCATATTTATACATTGGCCAATGGGGAGTCATACATGTTCCCATCTATCAACCCAATCTGTGGATTCACAATCATGTCATTCATTACTACTACATGGAACACAAAAACAAGAGAGTTTTCTTGTCCATATTTCAACTATTGTATTGTTTGATGTTCGAACCGAATGGAATCCACGAGTGCCCTGGATTGTTTTACATTCATGTCAATATAGTTTATCTACATTTCCCACCTCCAAAAATATCTATGTACATGTCCTTTCCTGAGTGATTGGTCTTCATGGGTTCTTGTTCCCTCTCCCATTATT
>ML792360.1:133945-144418 GCA_009831015.1 Picea engelmannii
TCTACTATAATACTTTATAAGGGTTTTGATATTGCATTTCATGAGATGAGAGGTTTTTTGGAGAAAATGATGTTTTCTTGTGATCTTGCTAACACTTTATTTTGACAAGACATGTTGGGATGCATTATTGCCTTTAAAACAAGTTTTCTTAACAATTTTTGAAAAACATCCGCAAGTTTTCTAACAATTTGATGACTTTTTTCTAAAATTTTGACTGTTTTAATGCCTAAAATTCTCCTAACAATGGTCAAACTTATAGATTTTAACAAAGAAAAAAATATTTGGCATTTAACGACATTAGATTGTGGTTGAAAACATTCTTTAATGGTTTTATAAGAGTGATAACGAATAGTCTGGTTAGGTATCTTATCTTCAAGTGAGCCTAGACCACTTTCATGAATGCATTTAGGATCTCTTTGTCGCACACTGCTCAATATAGGCATGGATGATGAACCCATATTTTGGTAATTTTGACCTCTCTACTATGGATTTAACAACATTGCAGTTATTTTCCCTTCAATCACTGGTGGATCAATTATGGGAGGAGAATGGACATGCCCATGACTAGTTTCTGGAACATTTGATTATCCAACAAGAGGTTTCACCACATGAACTTCTTCATGAGAATGTTGTGCAATAGTTGCCTCTCTAACATCATCAATTGTATAATTAGCTCCAAGAAAATTCTCCATTATTTGGTCACCCACAAAAAATTCTCTTGATTATATACTAATTGAAGGTACAATAGAAGTCTTAACTAGATTGATCTCTACTAAACTCGTGCGCTTTTCTTGTGGTAATGGAGGAGAAACAACAATGGATTTGTTTCCGTTAGATATTGGATTTCCCTCTTTTGAAATCTTACATTTTGAAATACGTAACCTTGCCTTTTGTCTTTCTTTATTTACCTTTTCAATGGGTATTTATATCCTTAAGTAATTTCTACCTCGATTTTTTAGGTCACACATGTTTAAAGGGAAAAAATGGCTTCCAAGCACACCACAAAAAATTTGTATTGGTATTACAAAAGAATACACAACTAACAATTCCAATTGCTCAAATTTGTCTTGGTATTACACAAGAAGAGACAACTAACAATTCCAAATCCAATTGGAAAAATTTGTCCCAATATTACACAAGAAGACACAACTAACAATTTCAATTCCAATTGGACAAATTTGTCTTTGTGTTACACAAGAAGACACAACTAACAATTCCAATTGCACAAATTTTTCTTGGTATTACATAAGAAGACACAACTATCAATTTCAATTCCAATTGGGAAAATTTGTCTTGATATTACACAATAATAAACAACTAACAATTCCAATTCCAATTGGACAAAATTGTCTTCCAATTCTTCCCACAATTATGTTCCAATAGCACAAAATTGTCTATGAATTAAACAAAAAGACAAAAAGAACAAAAAATTGTATGTTCTTGCTATTTTTTCATATATATGCCGGGCTTGTTCAAGTTTTTGAGATAGATGAGGTAGAGTAGTGTTCTTGGCACATAAAACTTCTAGAAAGAATGCATATGTTCCTAGAACATGTGCGCACTAAAGAGTGCACATGTTCTAGGAATGCACGTGTGTTCCTGTTGGGAAGGGATGAACGACAAGAACAATCAACCTCAAGGATTTTAAATCACAAGAGAATGTGCATGCTCTTAATGCAGTAGATATAACATTTATTATAGACCAAAAAACTTTATGAATAAAGATGTATAGGGGTTTGGGGACAACTAGGACCTAAGGGATTATGATTGAAACTGTTTTGAAGCATAGAGAAATTTTTAGAGCACCAATATGTGGGTGCAAGGGTTGTGGGGCCTTCAATAAGAGGTATGGGCATTGAGAAATTAGGGCTCTGGTGTGGAGGGGGTCAAGGGTTGAGTATAGGTTATGCCTAGGATTAGATGTAGCTAGAGGGGGTCTAGGTCATGGTCTAGGTCAAAGTGTGGGTCGTGGTCTAGGTATAGGTCATGTTCATGGTATAGGAATAGGTCATGGTCTAGGTATAGCTCCAGCTCTATGTCCTGGTATAGAACATGGTCTAGATATAACTCTAGGTATATGTCATGTTCTACATCATGGTCATCGTATAAGTCTAGGTCATGGTCTACGGTCCTTGATCTATGGTATAGGTCTAGGTCTTTCCATTCTTTTCCATGTCTAGGTCTTGCTATGTCTAGGTATAGGTCTTGTCATAGCTTGCCATGTATAGTTATTTCTATGCTTAGGTCTAGGTATAGTTCTAGGTCTTGATATGTATAGGTCAAGGCCATTTCTTTCCTTGTGATGTACCAAAATTTCTATAGTATGTGAGAGTATGATAGGGATAGAGAGGAATAAATAGAGGGGGGGTGGAGAGAGAGATTGTATGAGAGTGTGAGAAGAAAATAAAGGAAGACAAAGAAGGGAGGTGGAGAGAGAGGAAGACAAAAAGTGTGTGTGAGAGAGAGGAATATAGAGAGAGTGTGAGAGAGTGAGGGAGAGGGAGACATAGAGGGAGGAGGATACAAATTGAGGGGAAGATAGGGGAAGATGTAGGAGAGAGATAAGAGAGATAGTGGGAGGGAGGGGGAAAGAGAGAGGGAGGAGGGGGGCTAGAGAGAGAGAATGAGAGTGTGAGAGAGGAAGAGGGGGAGAGAGGAAGACAAAGAGAGTGTGTGAGAGTGTGAGAGGGGAAGAGATGAAGAAAGAGAGAGTGTGTGATATTCAGGGAGAGGGAGATATAGAGGGTGTTAGAGAGAGAGAGAGTGAGAGATAAAGAGAGTAATGGATGTAGAGTGGGAGATAGAGAGGGAGGGGGATACACACACACACACACACACAGAGGGGGAGGGAGGGAGGGGAAGAGAGAGGGAGGAGAGGGGTAGAGAGAGAGTGTGTGAGAGTGAGAGAGGGGGAGGGAGGTAGGGGAAGAGAGAGAGGGAGGAGAGGGGGAGAGATAGAGGAATAAAAAGAGAGTGTGTGAGAGTGTGAGATAGGGGGAGAGGAAGACAAAGAGAGTGTGAGAGGAGGAGAGAGGAATACAAAGAGACTATGTTAGAGTGAGGGATAGGCAGACATAAAGGGGGCGTATAGAGAGAGAGAGAGAGAGGAAAGAGGGGCAAAGAGACAAGGGGGTAGATAGAGGAAAAGAGAGAAAACAAGGGAGAGAGAGGGAGGGGGATACAATGAGAAAGAGAGGGATGGTTAGATGTGTTAGGACACTATAAATGATAGGGGAATTAATATTCTAACTGATATCTATTTCAGGCATGGTCATGGCGCAAAATGAAGATGTGAAATTGACAGAAATCACTCAACCCAACAAAAATTTTATTAATTGACCAAAATCAAGCATGTTGTCCAAAAGAGTATTAATGAGTTGCTTTTATTAAAATCATTGGGTCTAATTTAGACACAATCTCCAATTCATTTTTCCCACATATATCAGAGATAAGCATCGGCCACTACATCACCCGAGATGAAATCCACATGGAGCACCAACACACCAAGCCACGAGTCAAGAGGTAGTCTCAACGAGCCCATGGGTCTACACCTCTATGCACAATGCATCGGGAGCATATGGAGATTACTTATGCACAAGAAATTAAAATGCTAGAGTTCAAAGCGTTCAACACCAAGGAGATTTCTTGAGTGTTAGGTTTGGGGCTCCAAGTGTTCAAAAGAAATTTATAGAATGTGAAAACACAGTTAAGTCGTGAGGAGTGCCAAATGTCAATGAAATGCTTCACGTTCCAGAATAGACATAATTGTATTCATCCAGAGGCCATATCAAAATTCGTAGTTTATTGCTAGATCTCTAACACTATATGCTATATGGTATCTCCTTGGAATTTTTAGATGTCAAGGAACTTAAGAAAATAGCAGTCGATTCCTCAATCTTTCTTTGTTTTCTGAAACATCTGAATATGTCTAAAGACTTCTTCTTGAAGCTATTAAGAGTCTGTTCATTATTCTACATACAAGGTTCCTTGTGATTATAATGTCACATAGTGATAGGTTTTGAATATTTTCTACAAGTTAATGGGTTGAGGTGATGTAAAATTCAAGAATGTTGATATGGTAATGAAGGCCGTAATATTGAAAATTTCTTTGAAGCAAGGAAGGTTTATTGACTTGGAAAGATTTGTCTTGTACCCTACATCTTGGTCACTAATACATTTGTGATTTATTTCAATCTTATTTGGGGCAAAAACATAGGTTTAAGACCATACAATAGGGGCACATCTTTTCAGTCTGGCATACATGATGTTTCTCCCATAAATTGTTCAAACAAAGAAAACCTCACCTCAGATTATTATTGACCTTATGAATGTTGGACATAATACAAAGAAAACATTTGTAGGGATGGGTTTTCCTGCATACAGAGGTGTTGTCAATTGGGTTCATTGGGAAACCAATCATCCAAGTGCCTAGCACCATAGAACGCCAAAATATCATCAGGGTAAACTCAAGGTCAAAGGGTAATGACATTTGAATATCACCGGATTCATTTATTCTATCCGACAATGAAATCAATTATGAATGTCGATTTTTCCCAAATGATAGAGCGATGAGCACCTGAAGTATTGGTTTTGTCAGTTAAATTCTATGAACACATTATCTATCCACTGACAAAGCACACAAGTTTTTTTTCTTTTCCAAGCATGTGGGAAAGAACACTAGTTGTTAATGGATTCTCTAAGGCCTTTGCAATGACCATATCCCAACGAATCCAAGAAAAAACACAAGTTATCTTCCAGTTAGCAAGAAACAAGCAACTGAGATCTCTGATGCAGAATCCTTATTGCAAAGATATAGTTCATTATTGGCAATTAAGGCACCAATTTAGTTGGAGCATTGGAGGTGGATCCAAAAACGTAATGCATTCAAGGCACCTCTAAGGAAGTTAGAGGAAAGTGGACAAGGAGTTCCATTTAATCAATGAAACCTCTAGTGCATGGAGATAAATCATATTTTATCCAAGATTTCAAGGAAATCAACCACCTATATGTCCAAAACATGAAATAAACACCTGTTGATAGGATTTGAGGTTAATTTCCAAATTTGGTGGAGAAGTATCGATGGGCAGAGGATCAAACCTCCAATTTTGTGCTTAGATCCATAATAACAGAACGTGACACTTGGGAGGAGGTGGCATAGTATCTCTTTTTCCCAGACAGAGGACCAGTAGTCAAAGGGACAAGTGGCCATTAGTTCCATAATTCGAGGGATAAGCATCAACAACCTTCCAGCAAGTTCGTGACAACCAAGCAGCCGTTACCAAATTTAATTTTCCTTTAATTTACTGTTACAATCTATTTTGTTTATTCTAAGAGACAGTTTGCATGTGTCAATCATTGTAACCATTTTCTATTTTTAGAAGGCATAGAGAGGACTTGGGTTTGGAAGACAAAGAGTTTCTTTACCTATATGAAGATACATGTAAAAGATGCAGGGGGGTTCGACCTGTGAGAAAGTGGATTCCTTTTTTCTGAACTATGGGCCTTGCTATTCTAGAAGGTTTTGTCTGTAATCTTTAAATGATCGATAAAAAATAAGCAAGTTGTTGACAGGAGTCTTGTGTTGAGGTGTTGGTGGTGTTTCCTTTCTCTATTAGGTGTTTTTCCAGTTATCATTTCATTTGTTTTCAAATTCTTATTGTCAAAGAAAAATTAATAGAGAAAAATTTATTGGAGAAATACTCTGCATCTGGTTCTTCATAATCTTTATGTTTCTCTTCTAAAAGCTCAGTTTAGGAATTCTTAACTGCTCCTTTGCTTGGATTTTTCCTCCCCTATTTCTTCCTCATTTGACAACATTCAAACTTAACTCAATCCAAAATTTCCACTACCTCACCCTATGTAGGAGATTTTTCTATATTTGAGAGTGAATCATATATTTAAGCACAGACCCCATTTTCCCAATGGCCCTCCTTGTTGTCCCAAACCAACGATTTAAAAACCAAAAACTATGATCCCTCATAACTAGCCTAATATCCTATTCCAAACCAAGCTAAATCATACAGAGAGAGCCCTCTATGAGTCTTGGAGGGATAGATCCAAGACTCCAAGCGGTTGAAACAGTTACCTTTGTCAATTTCTCCCTCAGCCTGAGAAATTACACAGTGATAACATTTTGGCGACCATACTGGGGAACGAGATTTCAAGTTCTCCAAGAAAATATATCAAGTTCAGATTTGACTTATGATGGTGAACATAAGCCAAACATAGGAAGGTTGTACCATTCACCTAGCTACTCCATTGTTCAAGATACTGAGCTTCAAAGTTCAGAAGCGACTTCACTGCCGAAGAATTCAGATTTCAGAGCATTGATGATGATTGAAGATGATAGGGTATGTGGAAAATCCTATATCTTAAGAAGCTATAAAAGAATTCAGGGATGAGTTAGCATATTTTCAAATTGATGAAGTTTTGTTAATAGTCGTGTTTCATTTTTGGAAATTGAGAAAAGTTTCTCATGAAATTAAAATTTGTGTTCTCGAGCTGTTTGCTGAAAGACTTGAAAGGGATATTGAACTCTTGAATACTCAGATTCAATCCTACAGTTTCCAACATCCAAAATAGTTTTTTGAAAATATTCAATCTCCAAAACCAAAGGAGATTGTATTACCTATTGATGTGCATATTGATGGTGATTATGTTTTCAAGTACAAGACTGAAGTTGTAGTTGCATGGTTTAATTTTGAGGATGCAACTAATCAACTAGTCATTGAACATCTAGAAGCAAATATCATGCATCATGATTTAATTGATCCTATAGAGGATTACATGGAGGTTCATGTTAGCTTGAGTTTTCAAACATGTATTCTCTATAAAGACCAAATATGTCAACAGTTTCCATTTCGTATTACGAGGACACATGATCAAGGTATACTTAGGATTTCACTGACAAGCAATGAAGTTGTCCATTTTTTTTTGCATCTACTTGACTCGCTTCATCGACATTTTTGTATTACCCGATTCAACAAAATTATCAGGTAGATTAGGGTAGGTAGATGGGTGCAAATAAGTTCAGTACTTTGAGCATTTTTCTAGTTTCAGTTTCAGATTGCTTTTCACTTTTTCAATTCAAGTGTGATCCAGACTCTAGTTTGCATAGAGTTTTGATTTCAGTTCAAGATTTTCAGTTACCAGCAATTTTGTAGCAGATCAGGTTGCACATTGGGGAACAACCTACTGGATAAGGCACTGATTATCAAGTTCCTAGAGTTTAGCAGTTCTTGACATCTCCCTCGGAGCTATCTTCCCCAGGTGGAGCTTGTGTTAGGACCCTATAAATGATAGGGGAATCAGTATTCTAACTGATATCTATTTCAGGCATGGTCATGGTGCATAATGAAAATGTGAAATCAACAGAAAGTGCTCAACCCAACAATTTTTTTATTAATTGACCAAAATCAAGCATGTTGTCCAACAGAGTATTAATGAGTTGTTTTTATTAAAATCATTGGGTCTAATTTAGACTCAATCTCCAATTAATTTTTCCCACATATATCAGAGCTAAGCATTGGCCACTACAACACCTGAGATCAAATCCACATGGAGCACTAGCACACCAAGCCACGAGTCGAGAGGTAGTCTCAATGAGCCCACATGTCTACACCTTTCTGCACAACGCGTCGGGATCATATGGAGATTACTTATGCACAAGAAATTAAAACGCCAGAGTTCAAAGCATTCAACACTAAGGAGTTTTCTTGAGTTTCAGGTTTGGGGCTCCAAGTGTTCAAAAGAAATTTCTAGAATGTGAAAACACAGCTAAGTCGTGAGGAGTGCCAAATGTCAATCAAATGCTTCACATTCCAGAATAGACATAATTGTATTCATCCATAGGCCATATCAAAATTCGAAGTTTGTTTCTAGATCTCTAACACTATATGCTATATGGTATCTCCCTGGAATTTTTAGATGTCAAGGAACTTAAGAAAATAGCAGTCGGTTCCTCAATCTTTCTTTGTTTTCTGCAACATCTGAATATGTCTGGAGACTTCTTCTTGAAGCTATTAAGAGTCTGTTCACTATTCTTCATACAAGCTTCCTTGTGATTATACTGTCACACAGTGATAGGTTTTGGATATTTTATACAGGTTAATGGGTTCAGGTGATGTAAAATTCAATAATGTTGATATGGTAATGAAGGCCGTAATATTGAAAATTTCTTTGAAGCAAGGAAGGTTTATTGACTTGGAAACATTTGTCTTGTACCCTACATCTTGGTCACTAATACATTTTTTATTGATTTCAATCTTATTTGGGGAAAAAAAACAGGTTTAAGACCATACTATAGGGGCACATCTTTTCAGTCTGGCATACGTGATGTTTCTCCCAGAAATTGTTCAAACAAAGAAAACCTTACCTCAGATTATTATTGACCTTATGAATGTTGGACATAATACAAAGAAAACATTTGTAGGGATGTGTTTTCCTACATACAGAGGTGTTGTCAATTGGGTTCATTAGGAAACCAAGCATCCAAGTGCCTAGCACCATAGAACGCCAAAATATCATTAGGGTAACCTCAAGGTCGAAGGGTAATGACATTTGAATATCACCAGATTCATTTATTCTATCCGACAATTAAATCAATTATCAATGTCGATTTTTCCCAAATGATAGAGCGATGAGAACCTGAAGTATTGGTTATGTCAGTTAAATTCTATGAACACATTATATATCCACTGACAAATCACACACGTTTTGTTTCTTTGCCAAGCATGTGGGAAAGAACACTAGATGTTAATGGATTCTCTAAGGCCTTTGCAATGACCATATCACAAAGCATCCAAGAAAAAACACAAGTTATATTCTAGCTAGCAAGAAACAAGCAACTGAGAGCTCTGATGTAGAATCCTTATTACAAATATATAGCTCATTACTGGCAATTAAGGCACCAATTTAGCTAGAGCATTTGAGGTGGATCCAGAAACGTAATGCATTCGAGGCACCTCTCAGGCAGTTAGAGGAAAGTGGACAGGGAGTTCCATTTAATCAACGACACCTTTGGCACATGGAGATATAGCATATTTTATCCAAGATTTCAAGGAAATCAACCACCCAGATGTCCACGACATGAAATAAACACCTGTTGACATGATTTGAGGTTAATTTCCAAATTTGGTGGAGAAATATGAGTGGGCAGAGGATCAAACCTCTGATTTTGTGCTTAGATCCATAATAACAGAACATTACACTTGGGAGGAGGTGGCAGAGTATCTCTTTTTCCTAGACAGAAGACCAGTAGTCAAAGGGACAAGTGGCCATTAGTTCCATAATTTGAGGGATAAGCATCAACAACCTTCCAACAAGTTCATGAAAATTAAGCAACAATTACCAAATTTAATTTTCCTTTAATTTACTGTTACAATCTATTTTGTTTATTCTAAGAGACAGTTTACATGTGTCAATCATTGTAACCATTTTATATTTTTAGAAATCAGAGAGAGGACTCGGGTTTGGAAGACCAAGAGTCTCTTTACCTATATGAAGACACATGTGAAAGATGCAAGGGGGTTCGACCTGTGAGGAAGTGGATTCCTTTTTGCTGAACTATGGGCCTTTTTATTCTAGAAGGTTTTGTTTATAATCTTTAAATGATCGATCAAAAATAAACAAGTTGTTGATAGGATTCTTGTGTTGAGGTGTTGGTGGTGTTTCCTTTCTCTGTTAAGTGTTTTTCCAGTTATCATTTCATTTGTTTTCAAATTCTTATTGTTAAAGAAAAATTAATAGAGCATAATTTATTGGAGAAATACTATGCATCTAGTTCTTGATAATCTTTATGTTTCTCTTCTAAAAGATCAGTTTAGGAATTCTTAACTTCTCCTTTGCTTGGATTTTTCCGCCCCTATTTATTCCTCATTTGACACCATTCAAACTTAATACAATCCAACATTTCCACTACCTCTCCCTGTGTAGGATATTTGTCTAGATATGAGAGTGAATCATATATTTAAGAGCAGACCCCATTTGCCCAATGGCCTTCCTTGTTGTCCCAAACCAACTATTTAAAAACCAAAAACCTCGATTCCTCATAACTAGCCTAATAGCCTCTTCCAAACCAAGCTAAATCATACAAAGAGAGCCCTCTCTGAGTCTTGGAGGGCTAGATCCAAGACTCCAAGCGGTTGAAACAGTTACCTCTGTCAATTTCTCCCTCAGCCTGAGAAATTACAGAGTGTTAAAAAGATGTAAGTTGTAAAGAGAGAAGGAGGGAAGAGAGGGAGTGTGTTTGAGAGTGTGAGAGGGAGGGAGAGGGAGACCAAGTGGGGGGTTATAGAGAGAGAGGGAGAGGAGGGGGGGGGAGAGAGGGAAAGGGGTTAAAGAGGTAAAGAGATAAAAGGGGCATAGTGGGGGATACAAAGTGATGGGTAGATGTCAAAGAGAGAGAGAGAGAGAGAGTTTGAGAGTGTGATAGGGAGGGATAGGGAGACCAACAGGGGGTGTAGAGAGAGAGAG
>ML792360.1:153620-177354 GCA_009831015.1 Picea engelmannii
TATTACCAAATAAAAAAAAATATGATACTTTGACACCGTTGGCATGCAAAACCAACCTGCAAAAAACACTTGAGAGATGAACTAAGGATGTACATTTCCAAATATACTCCTAGAAGGTTGTATGATGCATCTTGTGTATACATCGGGCTAAACACAACACATTTATATTCCTTGATTTTGTATGTATATTAAGGACATAAATCTCTTCCACATGTGGTGTGATTGGTTGCTAGGTGTTTGTATGGTTTCTTTGGATAGTTGGCTAAGTGTGGGATTGTTTTCATCAAGGGAATTGTCCAATAAAACCATAAACTATTAATTCCTTCTTTCCTCCCATTGCCTTGGCATATTGCAAGTCAATGCATTTGAGTTATATAATGCTTCAACACCTTTTGGAATTTTTGTTTGACCATCTCATTCCCCATGTATTTATGAAGTGACGTTATATATATATATATATATATATATATATATATATATATATATATCAAGAGTGTTTAAGTTGAGTGAAAGTTTGAATATATGCACATGAGATTTGGAAGTGAGTCCATCCCAAAACCAAATGAATAGCATTATATAGATGCATGTAATTGTTTGGTCTATAAACTACCATGGATATTCCAATTGAACAAATCGTCACAAGAAATCTTATATTATTCTAAAAATATTTTATTATCAGGTGTATTTCCTTATATCTTAGATTTATTATCACTATCTTATTCTTGAAATTAATGAAATAACTAAAATGCAAAAATGAAAGAATAAGCAAATGAACACATCATCCACACATCATCCACACAAAATCAACACAACACATATCCTGGAAAACCCAATACAGGAGAAAACCCAGCTAGAATGTGAGGCATATTCTTTTCTCTCTTGTATTCAATAATGAAACACAAATACAAATAAAGAGACACTCACTATGGAGTTTCCTTTGAAATTGTGCCCTGAATAGTTTCTACATAATCATGTCCCTCCTATGTTATTCTCTTGAATAACAGTGCTAGATTATATTCTCAACTACGGAATAAGTACAATGCTAAGAGAATGGAAACCCCTCTCCTCCTAGTGGGCCAACATTTAACAGATCTCGATAGCCATCAAGGGTTAGGGTTTTTTCTTTCCTTAACCCTCAATTAGTGATAAGGTTTTGGACCTTCTAGAATCTTTTTGAAATCCCACTTGATTAGTCCCACATGTGTGAGTAATGGAGGTTGATGTGGAATCCACTCAGTACCATAGTTGTAAACAAGATAGTTCAACTTGCAAGAGGCATAACTTCCACATATGAGCTCTGATTGAGGTGTTTTTTCACATAGATGGAAATCTCTTAGTGTGTAAAACAATGTCTGGGGTATGGGATATAATATTGCAAATTTTTGACCCCAAAACGTGTTGTTTGATTCCTGAAATTGGCTAAAATAGGCCCTACAAGCCAACTCCTATGATTTTTCCACTCAACAAGTACGAGGATAGATGAAAAAATATATAATGATCCATTAAGGATCCTTTTTTATGTTAAGGCTTCAAAATATGCCCTTGATACTTAGAGGTGGGATCATCTCAAAGAAAGTGAATGGTCATTGAGAAAAGTTTTTCATGTTGATGGTTATCATTGTAATTGAAGGATAATGAAATAGGTGAATCCTTGAGTTATTTTCATTCATATTAGTATGGTAAAAGAAAATTAATCCATGCAATTGATTTGAGTTATTTTTCATACAAATATTATATGGAAGAAGAATATGAGTAGAAACTACCAGTAGAATTTAACATTATAGTGAGCATCTCAGCCTTGGAATCATTTGCACAAATTGAAGTAGGTTGTAATTTTCTCAGGAATCCATGTTGGTGAACTGAACAAGCTATAATACTACTATTGATAGATCATATGATATCAAAGAACAAATTTGAACATGCTTGGGGAGACTTTTATCATAAAAACCCATAATGAATACCGAAGCAATGGAAACACATTGTTGTGAAGCATACATAGAAGCAAAGGAACAACAATGGACAATCCTCATAAAGAACATAATGGAGAAGATCCAGGAGTCAGGTTTACTTGATTGGAGCAAAGAATTTCTATACCAACATAGATGGTACTGGTGGTAACAAAGAGTAAGGAAGAAACTCTATCTAATTAGTTCTCATTAGGAAAGGATAATAATTGGAAGTACAAAGAAGTTTGTGATACTATTTTTGAGAGAAGGAAATCAACAAGGAGAAGGAAGTCGTAAGGACCTATCCTTTAATGGAATCAATAAAATATACCACATGATCCCCTCAGTGGTCATTGATTGACACATATAGACTTAAAATAATTTTGATGTCTAGAAAACTCTATTTTGGAGTGCCTTGGCCTATTGACGAGATGCACCATAGACATGATGGATTCCCTTTCTCATAGACCGAGTGGAATGAAGACCTTGGTGAATTGCATTAGCTGGTTAGACCAAGAGAAGCTTGGAAGGGAACTTGGTGAGGAACACAAAGAGGGTTTTCATGAGAAACCTCATCCACAAACATGCACTATGCATGATGGACAAAGCGGCATAGAGAACATAGGGGATTGCACTATGCATAATAAGGATGAAATTGCAAGGAAACTCTTGTATAAATAGTGGACACCTCAAAGGTTCCAAAGAATCAACCATCCATCATCATTCACACTAGTGTAAAGGGGATATGCAATTGTGTTAAGTTCTAGATTGGCACATTAGGGAAAAATGCACTAGTTGAGTGAGAAGAAGAAGAAGAAAAGACATATAGTAGGTAGGTCTATTGTTTATGGGGTTGGATTTTACAAGTTTGTTTTCTAGTAGGTAGAATACAATATTGTCTTAGACTCATTTTACATCTATAATAGGGTTTCAAGCATAAGACTGTAACTCCCCTATTGTATATATGTAAAATTATTCATATAATAAAGTTAAATTATCTACCTTGTATGTGTCCTATACACATGCATTGTAGTCTCTTTACTTGGAGAAATTTTATGTTCCTTTCAATGTATTATGTTGGTTAAGTATTGAATGATTGGCTAAGTATGAGTATTATTAGGATGTCTTAAATTCCATGGTTGGACGTGCACCTATTGTTGAATGAACACAGTTGAGTAGGACTTAGTTGAATTTGACATATTTCACCTTAAGGTGAAGTTATAGGTAGACCTTTAGTGAAGAGGAATAGTTTGGAGGTAGTAGGTGAAGGATATCCAAGCCATTGTAATTGAGGTAAGGTAGTGCCACATGATCTTAGGTGCTAAAAAAAATGTGGGAGAAACTCAAGTTTGCAAAGAAAAAATCAAATAGACTATAAGTATATGAAAATAGTGAATTGGAGATAAAGGAATCCTTAGAAGGATGTAGTGGTAAGAAATGTTGTAAACTACAATAAATAATTGAATCCTACAATGAAGTGTTTCAATAACCTCAGGGGATGCCACCCAAGAAAGAGGTTTAACATGATATTCAATCCTTGTTGAAGATTCCACTGCCAAATATTGGGTTGTATAAGAAATCCATCATAGAAGTAAATGAAGTGAAGAAGTAGTTGCAACGATTGTTGGAGCATGGAGTTATCAGGACTAGTACATGACCGCAGGGTTCACCTAACATCACAGTTTCAAATAAGGATGGAATATAGATAATTTCCATTAACTACCATGCCCAAAATAAAATGACCATCAAGAATAGATATGTTTTGCCAAGGATTGATGACTTGTTGGATCAGTTGTAGCAAGCCAAGTTCTTCACCAAGATGGACCTTAAATATCGTTACTATAAAGTAAGACTAAAATTAAAAGACATATGGAAGACAACATTCAAGATGATGCAAGGTTTGTACGAGTGTTTAGTAATGCATTTCGGTTTATGTAATGCACCTGCACCTTTCATGTGGTTGATGAATGATGTGCTACATCCTTGTATTGATTAATTTGTAATAGTATAATTGGATGACATACTAATATTCAACAATAGTTGGAAATAACACATCTCACATGTCATGTAGGTACTAGAAACACTAAATAAAAATTAACTGATTGAAAATATACATAAATGTGAGTTTGAGAAAGATTCATTGATCTATCTCAAACAAATAATCAATGGAGGAGAGATAAGGGTGGATTCAATTTTTTTTGCATCTATCAACAAATGGTCTATTCCCATCATTTTGACAGAGGTCAGTGGTTTCATGGGAGAATCTTAATACTTGAAGAAATTCATAGAAAAACTTTTAGTAGTATCAACACCATTACATGCCATGGCCTCCAAGCGAAAGATTTTTCATTGGGGAACACCACAACAAAAATCATTTGGATACCTAAAGACAAATATCAATATTTATTTGGTCATATCCATGCCCAATTTAAAACAACCACTTGAATTGGAAATATATGAAAGTGGATATGCATTAAGGGTAGTTCTTAATCAAGGAGGAAGAGTCCCAATGCGTTACCATTTAGAGTTTTTTCATGGAGAACTATTGGACTACCCCATGTATGGTAAAGAGATCTTTTCTATTCTGTAAGTGGTGAAGAATTGGAAGCATTAACTCTTGAGAAAAGAGACCATCATACACATTGATCATAAACCCATTAAATGATTGCAAATTCAAAGTAAAATGCAGCAGGTACAAATGGTTGGTATTCTTGCAACAATTCCACCTATTTATTAAGTAAAAGAAAGGATTTACAAACAAGTTGGTGGACATGCTTTCATGACCCCCACTAAATAAGATTGCAACAATTGATGTGATAATGCAACTTGATCATTATGAGGGAGATGAATATTTCAGAGGCATATGATAACATATAAAGAAGATAATAATCACTTCCATGGAAGGAAATGAATATCACCTCTAGAATAAAATGTTATACAAGATGGATAAGTTGTGTATACCATAAAAATGAAGGATTCAATTGATGAGAGAAGCCCTCACTTCTAGGATAGCTAGGAATTTTGGAATGATGAACATAGTGAAAAACTTGCAAAGCTATGTGTACTAGTCAAAGATGTAAAAACAGGTGGTGAGAATTGTCAAGGGTTGTGTTCTTTGCAGTACTAACAAGCCAAGAAACATGAAGCATGGGTTTTATATGTGAATACTAGTAGAAAGAAAAACTTCAGAGAAAATCTCCATGGAATTTGTTGGAGGTTTTCCCATGTCCGAAAGAGGCCATGATTACTTGTTTGTCATGGTAGACCACTTCAAAAATATCTGTGTACTCATTTTGTGCAATAAGGCTATCACTGGATGAGAAGTAGCTAGACTTTTTTTATTCATGTTTGGGTACATTTTGGATTGTTGAATTCCATCATATTTGATTGAGATTGTAGGTTTTTGGAAAACAAATTCACAGTTCTTTGGGAAAGGATGGATGCTAAATTGATTTATTCCATTGCATTTCATCCCTATATTTTGTTGATGGGAAAAAAAAAATTGTCACCTATATTTTGGTACAATTGTTGAGAGGGTACAACAATAAGCATCCAAAGACATGGGATGATAAGTTTTGTACATTCATCACTCACACAATCAATCACTACATTATTCCACCAACAAATCACCTTTTGAGACTTACTTCAACTATTTACCCACTTCATTGTTTAACAATGTGTATGGATAGAAAAATGATGAAGTATAGATGTAAGGATACAAGAATAAGACAAGCATATTTTTGTAAAGGATTCGACAGACACATTTTAAGGTATAGGAGGAAATTGCGAGAAGACAATAACATTATAAATCCAGACATGACTAGCACACAGAAGATTGTAAGTTCCATGTTGAAGAAAAGGTGTGGATTTACCTCCATAAAGAGTTATTGTAAGGAGAAACGAAAAATATCAAGCCCCTCAAATATAGACCTTTTGACATCATTGAGTTTGTTAATGATAAAACCTTCACATGGAGACTTCCTCCTTATATGAAAATCACTTTGATGGTGAACGTTAAGTATATGAGGTTGTTTGAGCTCTCCATGTTTGATGGAGAAGAGGACCATCAGATTCTCCCCACTATTGAATACTTTGTAACACATACTCTTAATGAGTTGAAGGAGGATAACAATTCTACAACAAAAGGAATGGGTAAATCACAAAGGATGGCGAGAGATATGGCATATTGGCCTCAAAAGGAAGACTCTAAGGAAGGAAAAATGTTATAAGAGGAATTGAGATGAAATATAGTTTCCTCACCTATCCTTGGAATATTTTGGGGACAAAAATCCTGCCAATGGAGAGGTGTTATCCAAATTGGACCTATGAAATAACATGATTAGATATTGGCTTAGGTTATGAAGAGGATACAAAAATTAAAGTTTGTGACTATGGACAAGTTAAGAGACATGGTTGATGGCATGAAGGGCCCCATGCCATTCCAAGGGGTGTCCACACCTTCATTTACAATTATACTCCTAATGTAAGAATGGGAAGAATAAAAAGAGAATAAAAAAGAGAATTGAAAAGAAAAGAGATAAGAAAAACAAAAATATATTTAAAAAGTGCATGTAACATGAGAACCATACTCCAAACTGATAATTGAGCAGAGAAAAAGAAGAAGACTAGTGTTGGACTTGGGGAAGTTGAGGAGTTGGGGATGCCTGGCCTTCTATATAACACCCCAATAGAGACATTCTCCTATATATCAATGCACCACAAGTAATTGTGAGTTATTTGGATGAGATTGAGAGGAATTGCTACCAAAATTTCCATGTGAAGCCAAAGGGTATAAACTCCACATTTTCCCGAGAACTACAATGAATAACTAAAGCCAATCGAATGTTGGTTTTTCCATTCAGGTTTCTAGGGAAAATATTGTGTCTTTGTTATGAATTTCTTTGTTTTTGTGTTACATTCTGTGTGTGAGTTCAAGAATATATTTTTTGTATTTTATATGTTTCCTGTAATTATATTAATGGTTTAAAGATGAATTCCTCCCTGAATTTTTGTTAATCTCACTCAAAAATTCTTTTCGCTATTAATATTTTGTGAATTCTAAAAACTATGCAATAACCTCCATCCATTCAATGTTGAATTTGAGATCAATGGATGTCAAGAGATGGCTATTGAAATTAATTATCCGAGTTCCTAAATTTATTCCTAAAGAAAAAAAAATATTGAGACTTTGTGATCATTGGCATCCCAAAACCATCCTACATAGAATGCCTTAGAGATGAATTGAGGTTATAAGATTCCAAATCTACTCATGGAAGGTCGTATGCTGCATCTTGTGTATCCTTGGGGCTTCACACAATACATTTCCCTTCCTTGAGGCTATATGCAGACTGTTGGTTGTTGGGAATTTGTATGGTTACTTTGGATGCTTGGCTAAGTGTGGGACTCTTCTCATTAACATAATTTCCCAATAAAACCATAAATTTTTAATTTCTTCCTTCATCCTATCACCTTGGCATAGTGTGCTTCAATGCACTTGGGTCATATCATGCTTCAACATATTTTGGCATTTTTTTAGTTGTCTCATTCCCCATGTATTTATGAGGTCACCATATATATATATATATATATATATATATATATATGGTGTTTAAGTTGAATGAAAGTTTTAATATATACACATGAGATTTGGAAGTGAGTTTGTACCAAAACTAAATGAATGACAATATATAGATGTATGTAATTGTTTATGTTAAGGCTTGAGAATTTGATCATAATACTTGTAGACATCTCAAAGAAAGTGAATGATTATTGAGAAAAGTTTTTCATGTTCATGGTTATCACTTTAGATCAATGATAATGTTATAGGTGAATCCTTGAGTTATTTGCATTTATATTAATGTGGTAAAATAACATGAATTTGGGCCATTGAGTTGAGTTGTTTTTTTCCAAACATTACATAGTAGAATAATACTAGTACAAGCTACTAGTAGAGTTTAACATTAAGCATATAGAAAGAACTATATGGAACATTAATCCTAGTACATTTTAACATTAAGCCTAGTAGAGTTTAACATTAAGCCTAAAGTTGAATGTCGTATGAATGTCTTCTATTGACCCAATAGTTAAGAAAGTTTATGGACTATTTTCCGTTATGGGTACTATCCTCCAATTATATGTGTGGAAAATATTAAAGTATTTCTACCTCGGTAATCAATTTTCCTAAAATATCAAATTAGAATGCAAGCTTAGTTCTAATTCACTAGATGTAAGTTAGATTTTCATGCAAAATATCACTTAATAATTATAAGTAAAGCTTATATCATCTATCAATTAATTAAATAAGAGTGACAACGTCAATAATCAATGTTAATAGAGTGGTAAAATGAGAAAATAAAATGTAATATGCATGATAAACTCTAAGGGCATGAGTAAACTAATATAAAATATAAAATAATTTAAATTGTGCAAATAAACATTAATATAAGAAAATTGTAAGTAGAAGCTAGTTGCTCATAATCATTAAATTCAACATAAATATGTACAAGAAGAAGGATAAATGCAAGGATGCCCAAAATATATTTACTTGTTAATGGAGGTTTTTGTATAGGTAATAGTAATCCAAATAGTTTCAACAATCAATCAAACTTCCCATCATGTTTATTGGACCTTATGTTATTCATATCAACTTAAATCCAAGAAAGATGAAACAACCCCATGCAAAGATGGTCTAAAGGGAATTTATGATCATGGTATAATTAGTTATATAGACATTTGTACAAAAGTACAAATATATGTATGATGAAGATAAACAAAAATTGACCTAAAAAACTAAGGAACTCTACTTTCACTAATTTCACCTTAGTGTTGGACCTTATATTACATCATTCATACCCTTGGTAGCATTGTTACTCTTCAAAACTAAAAGAATCAACTACAAAACTCTGTTATGATGCTCAGTTTGGATTTTATGCCCCTCGATGAAATTGCCAACATGTCCTTGAATGCCTTGAGGAGGAGAGTTGAAACTCATGATAAAACTCTAATCGGGCCTCGGATGTATGAACCGTCAGTTGCATTGGATCCAGGGAATCATGATTCAGTTAGTGGGGCACCTCCATTTTCATTTTGTTTCTTGGAAAATAACTTTTTGGAGGATCTTCAAAACTATGGTTTTGCTCAGTGAGGAACAATGCAATTTATAAACAATAGGTCGATTTTCAAGAACATTGTGCCAATCAATTGTGAGTAGTGCGGTCATGTGGGACTTGGAAAAATAGATGCATGTGAGCTTAATCAAGTCCATTATGTTGCTCGGTTCGGATTTTATGCCCTCGGACCAAATTGTCAACATATCCCTAAATGGATTGAGGAGGCGAGTTGTAACTCATGATAAAACTCTAAATATGATTCAGATGGATGAATCATCAATTGCATTAGATCCATGGCACTGTATTTCATCTATTGGGGCCCCTTTGCTGTCATTTTGTTGCCTGGAAAATCATTTGTTGGAGGATCTTTGAAATTAGGGTTTCACTCAGTGAGGCACAATGGAATTTATGAAAAGAGTTTGAATTTCAAGAACATTGTGTTGGGAAATTATGGGTAGCATGATCATGTGGGCCTTGGTCAAAAAGATGTGAGGGATTTTTCAAAACTTCATTATGCTACTCGATTTGAATTTTATTCCCTAGACCAAATTGCCAACATGTCCCTGAATGACTTGAGGAGGCGAGTTGCAACTCATGATAAAACTCTAGCCAGGCCTCTCATGTAAGAACCATCAATTGCATTAGATCTAGGGCATTGAGTTTCAGCTAATGGGGCCCCTCCACTGTCATTCCATTTTCTAAAAAAGTGTTTGTTGGAGGATCTATAGAACTAGGGTTTTGATTAGTTCTTATTACATATGTTTGACCATTTAACACCTTGTAAGGATATACATGGCAAGGTAAGGCTAGGAATGATAAGGAAAGGTATGAAAATGAAAGGAAAGGAAATGCAATGCCAGGTAATGCAAGGCATGGCATGGCATGGCATGGGAAGGAATGGCATGGAATGGAAAGGCATGGCATGGCATGGCAAGGAAAGACAAGGAATGTCATGGAAAGGCAAGGCATGGCATGGAAAGGAAACACAAGGCAAGGAAACACAATGCAATGAAAGGTAATGCAATGCAAGACAATGCAAGGCATGGCATGGCATGGAAAGGAAGGGCGTGGCATGGAAAGGAAAGGCATGACATGGAAAGGAAGGGAATGGGATGAAATGGTATGACAAGGAAAGACATGGAATCACAAGGCAAGGAAAGGCAAGGAAATGCAACACAAGACAATGCAAGGCATGGAATGTCATGGCAAGGAAAGGAAAGGCATTTCATGGAAATTCAAGAAAAGGAATGGGGTTTAAAGGAAATGAATGGCATGACATGACAAGGAAATTCATGGAATGGCATGGAAAGGAAAGGAAAGAAAATGAAAGGCAATGCAAGGCATGACATGGAAAGGAAAGGCATGGCATGACATGGCATGGTAAGGCAAGAAAAAGAAGCGCAAGGCAATGCATAGAAAGGAAAGGCATGGCATGGAAAGGAAAGCCATGAAATGGCATGGAAATGAAAGGCAAGGCATGGAAAGGTAAGGAAAGGCAAGGAAATGAAATGCAATTGTTAAGCCCTAATATTGGCTCATTACCCCTTAACTGGGGCATATTACATTAGTAATGTTATTTTATTTATGTCGGCTTTATTCCATTACTTGTAATTATACCTCCTAGTCTCCTATATATACCAAGGAGACATTTTCATTTTGAATCATCTTGAACTTGAACATTTAAGTGGGGTAAAGGGAGGTTTGTTGGCATGCTTTATAGGTAGCGTATGCTTGTCATTGATGGAAAGTATAGTAGAAATGATGGCTTGAGTACAGGTATAATGTGCCAGGCAGGCACCAGAAGTATTTTGGGGAGATACAACAGAGCCAGCTTGTGAAGACTAGAAGAGATAGTGCAGAGGTGCACGCAGAGTGCAAGCGCATGTTTGTCATTGATGGTGAAGATCAGCATGATCAGTAGCATAACGATAATGGAAAGATCAACATGTAAAATCAGAAGGAGGAAAATAGTCAAGGCACGACAAAGATGGCAAGATATTCAGTGTAAGATCAGAAGGAGGAAAACAATCAAATCATGAAAAAGGTTTCATTTCAGAGTTTCACAGATCGAGAAATCCAAAGGAAAGAGGTTCGAACTCGTGATATGCAAAATCATGATAACAATCCTGACCATTGGAGTAATAGGACACGTGGCAAGCGATTGGAATGTTGCTGACTTGCACATTGGAGGAGTCAACGAAGCATGGTGTGGGAACTCATGATATGTGAGATCACGAAAAGATCTGGACTGTCCAATCATCTAGATTGTGGACCGTTGATCAGGCATGACGACGGCTCATGAAGTTGTGAAATCACGATAAGATCTTGACCGTTGATCCAAGAGGGACATGTGGCAAGTGATGATCGTTTCACTAACTGGAACGTCAAAGGAGAGAAGTGCTCATTTGATTGGTGAGTGGTCATATATTAAGGTCACATCATCGAAGGCTTAAGGGAAGGAGATAATTTCTAAGTTCCATCTCGACATTCGCAACTTGGAGTATCGAGACCCTTCATCATAGGAATCACGATATGCGAGATCACAAAAAGATCTGGACTGTCAAATCACCAAGGATTTTGGACCGTTCATTAGGTACGAAGAAGGCTCGTGAAGTAGTGAAATCGCAATAGGATCTAGATCATTGATCCAAGAGGGGCACGTGGAAATAGATCAGAGTATGACAGAATAATTGAGACGCGAAAGTGCAAAATGTGTTTTCGAATAAGGCTGTGGTCACAACCAGTGGTTACATCTACGGAAGATGGAGGAAGACGCTAGCAGTGTTAAGCTCCATCTCCGAGTCTCAACGATCATGACTTGGAGCATCAAGAGCCTTCATCACAGGAATCATGATATGCGAGATCGCGATGAGATCTAGACCGTCGGATCATTGGAGATCTCGACCATTGATCAGGCTCAATGAAGTTTATAAGTTCGTGAAAGACGAAGCGCCTTTTGGTGCAGCCTGTGGTCACCGCCGGTGGAAACATGAGGGGAAGAAGCTAGCAGTGCTAAGATTCATCTCGGTGTCTCAGCAATCGTGACTTTGAGAGTTGATACCCCTCATCACAGGAATGTCGAGATGTGATATCAAGAAATTCAACTTCTATTTAGCGCTCGGTCACAGCTAGTGGGCATATGAGATAAACGTGTAATCCTGCAGATTTAATCCAATAGTACTGGTTAATTGGAAACTTGATCGAAGGGTTACTGTTGCTCTTCCCAGTTAATCAATCAGTTATGATTCAGTTGTTGATGTGTTTTCTTAGAGGTTCACAGTGTAACTGCAAGAAACGACTGATGTTTTTGGCAAGAGGACTCGAAGAGACTTGAGGGTGATCGCCAGAGGAGCTGAAGAGTTTCAAGGAATCTGTCAGTGGAATGAAGACAGTTCATAGAGGTGACTGACAGATGGAAGAGCATTGAAGCCTGTAACTGCAATAGAAAGGATGAGCTCGAATGTGACAGAGAAGACGAAGAGTCTCGACTGCTAGAGAGGCTAAGGAATATCGGCATAACACCCAATGATGATGGACGCATGGGTTTAACAGCAAGAGAAGCTGAAGAGTTGTGATGATGATCAGGTAGAGGACTCGACATGGGGTGTAGAGCATACAAAAGTATCGGGGATATGGATGCACAAGGTGCATAGAGACTATAAGAATGCAGAACAAATAAGAGATGGTTAGGGGTTGATAGTGATTAAGGTGTGTAGAAGGAGACATAGTGTAGCAACTGAAAGGCATAGAAGAGGAATGGTACATAGAAGGGACATGGGGCACAGAGAATAAATCACAACAGAAGAAAAGAACAAAGATGTATAACTGAGACAGTAAAAGAAGGTTGAGATGCACTTGTAGATAAAAATAGAAGATCAAAAAGTGCAAGAAGAAGCAGACAGGGAGACACTGATATAGGAGAGAAAAGCAACATAGCAGAACAATGATAATCCTAGTAAGCCAATGACAACTATGTAATCATTGTAATAAGTTTCAGTAGAAAATATTCATAATAAGGGTGGTAGGGAGGTGCTAGGGAGGACTATTGTCCTCAAAGGTTCAAGTGGGTGCTTGAACACAGGGAGTTGTAGCTTCCATCTGGTTGTAGCCAGAAAAACTAGGGAGGCAGGGTGGTGCAAGGGAGAACATTGGTTCTCATATATATAGGTCAGTGCCTGTGTAACTGGAAGTTGGTGCTTCCATCCAGTTGGTGTTGGAACTCTTGGGGAGTTGGTGCTTCCTTCTAGTGGGTGTTAGAGAAACCAGGGAGTTGGTGCTTCGTTCTAGTGGGTACTAGAGAAACACAAGGAGTTGGTGCTTCTTTCTAGTTGGTGCTAGAGATAACAGAGAGTTGGTGCTCTTAGCAAGTTGCATCTTGAAAAACAGAGGTTGTAGCCTCACAATGAGTTGGAGCTCATATGTATGATAATATACAAAATGTAAAGATTACTTATCATACCAAGAAGAAGAGGTTTTTACCCTTTATGGGTTTCCTTGGGAAATATCTATCTCTGTATATTTCATATGTGTGACTAATGTTGAATGTTCTATTTCTTACCTACCTGCATTATTGTTATTTTCATTAAGTGCTCTACAAAGAGTTTAAAATAAGCATAATTGTTTAAGCACGGTAACAAATGATTCACCCCCCCCCTCTCAGTTGTGCAACATTTGGTATCATAGTAGGCCCCTTTTATCTAAGGGTAGATCCTATAGCTTAAACATGTCAAGCCATGAAGGAAATTCAACCAATAAGGCCCCTCTATTCAATGGAACAAACTTTGCCTTCTGGAAAGTTAGAATGAGAACCTACATAATGGCTTTAGGTGCAGATGTCTGGGATGTGGTAGATATTGGTTATGTAAAGCCATTTGTACTAGCTAATAAGGATGATAGCTTCAATGCTACAGCTATGAATGTTATCTTGAGTGGGCTTGCAGAAGAATAATTCGTAAAATTTATGCACCTAGGAACTGCCAAAGAAATGTGGGACAAACTCATTAGCAGTTATGAAGGTAATGAGAAGGTAAAGGATGCCAAGCTTCAAACCTACAGAGTATAGTTTGAACATTTGAAGATGAAAGAAGATGAAATTGTTGGAAAACACTTTCTAAGAGTTGAAGAACTGGTAAATGCAATGAAAGCACTTGTGAAAAAATTGAGGAACCTTCTTTAGTTCATAAAATTTTGAGATCTCTACCAGATAGGTTCAACCCGAAGGTATTTGCTATAGAAGAACTTAATGATCTAAAAACCTTGGAGTTTGATCAACTTCTAGGAACATTGACTGCATATGAAATGAGAATAGTTAAAGATAAACCCACCTCCAGAGAAGCATCTTTTAAGGAAGACAAGAATAAGGATTCTGAGCCTGATGAAATGGAAGCAAAATTTGTGAAGAGACTGAAGAAGGGATAAAGAAAATACAAAGGTAAACTGCCTTTCAAATGTTTAAATTGTGGTAAGATAGGTCATTTTGCAAATAAATGTCCTCACAAAAGAAAGGATTAGACATGTGATGATGAGGAGAAGCAAAAACACATAAATTTCTTTAAAGAGAATAATTTTAAGAAGAAAAGTCTTTGTGTAAACAATGATGATGATCCTTCAGATGATGAAGACAATGACTCCTCTATTGAAGATAAACTAAATGACTTCATACTTATGGCCAAAGAGGATTGTGATAATAAAATCACAAGAAATGATGATAATGATGAAGAAGTTGTGGTTGATATGGAAGGAGAACTGATCAGTGCACTGGAAGAGATTGACAGACTCAGAATTAAGAACAGAAAACAAAAAAAATTGTTGATACAGTTCAAGAAAGATAGTAAATATCTTGATGAAGACTTTGCCCTACTAAAAGTGGAATTAGAAGAGGCAAAGAAAATTGAAGACATTCTGAAACAACAGTTATTAGAAAAGAAGGCAAGATGTGAAGCTCTGGAAAAAGAAGTAGTGAAAACCAGGAAAGAGTTGGAGAAGTTTCAAGCCTTGTATCATCCGAATTTGTCAAATATCAAAGCATCAGAAGAATTGGCCACCATTATGAATCAACAAAGAAACCCAAAGCTGAAAACAGGTCTAGGTTATGAAGAGGGATCAAATAGTGATCAACCAGGCAACAAAGAACCCATCAAGTTTGTCAAATCTAGCATCTATGACAACCAAAAACCTATAAAAACAAAAGAAGATAATCATATTAACAGGAGGGTTAATGAAAGAGGTACTAGAACTGAAACTATGGATCAAATAAATAATGTACTATTTGTTCAAAGAAATCATCAACATAGAAGAAATCGACCTTCTCAAAGAAGACAACCATTTTCCAGGTACCAACATTTTTTCTATGGATATTGTTTCTTTTGTTCTAACTTTGGTCATAAAGCTGTAAACTGTTCTTTAAAATTAAACTATGAGAAATCAAGACATTCAAGGTATAGATATCTGCCACAACAAAGAATGAGACAACCAAGTAACAAACCACCACAGACTGTAAATCACTTTATGGTTGGGAAAAGGACACAGGTTAAGCATAACAATCGTTATGATCCTTTATTCGACGAACTGGAATGTTACATCTGTCATAACTATGGACATAAATCTGTTGACTATAGATTAAGGAACTATGAACCAGATTTGAATTCCCCTGCTGAAAATGTCAAGATTTGGAAGAAGAAATAAAGTGATAAGTGTGGATTAGTGTTGTCAGCTCAAATACAATTAACCCTTGGTATATAGACAGTGGATTCTCCAAACATATGACGGGAGACAATGGTAAGTTTCTATCTCTAAGTGAAAGTAAATCAGGAAACATAACCTTTGGAAATGATGCTCCAAGTAAAATAAAGGGTAAAGGGATGGTGAGTTTAAGTAATGGAAAAGGAAAATCCCAGGATGTTCTGCTTGTAGATGGGCTGAAACATAATCTTCTCAATGTAATTCAAATGTGTGACAGAGGATGTGAAGTGGTGTTCACGTCCAAGGAGTGCAAGATAAAGTCTATAAACTTAGGACAAGTGGTGGCCAAAGGCATAAGGACAGAAAATAATGTATATGTGCTAAAAGAAGATAGAGAAGAGTGTCATCTAAGAAAACATGATGAAAGTTGGTTATGGCATAGGAGACTTGGACATCTAAACTTTGACCACTTAATCAAGCTCAAAAATCTTCAGGCAGTAAAAGATATTCCGAGAATATCAAAGCCCCAAGATTCTATGTGTAAACCCTGCCAAGTAGGAAAGCTAACCAGGACATAGTTTAAGTCCAAGAGCTCTACTTCAATGAAGAAACCACTCCAACTAGTTCATATGGATTTATGTGAACCATCAAGACAGGAAGGGACAAGGAAAGAAAACTACTTCATGCTAATTATTGACGATTACTCGAGACTTACGTGGGTTTCCTTTCTCAAAGAAAAAGATGAAGCATCTGAGAATTTTAAAATATTTAAGGCTTTAACTGAGAATCAAACAAGCAAGAGGTTAAAGGCAGTAAGATCAGACAGAGGAGGAGAATTTATGTCAGGTGATTTCAAGGAATTCTGTGATAAGAATGGGATCAAGAGAGAATACACAATCCTAAGAATTTCACAACAAAATGGAGTAGTTGAGAGGCAAAACAGAACAATGCAGCAAATGGCCAGGTCAATGATGAATGAGAAGAACATTGGTCAAACCTACTGGGTAGAAGAAATACAAACAACAATCCATGTTCTTAACAAATCCCACTCAGAACACAAAGTGATAAGACACCTTATGAAATGTGGTATGGGAGACATGCTTCAATCAAACACTTCAAAGTATTTGGGAGTAAATGTTACATAAAGAATAATGATGAGAACTTTGGCAAATATGATGATAGGGCTGATGAAGGTATCTTCTTAGGGTATGCTACAAACAATAAGGGATATAGATGCTATAATAAGAGGCTGCATAAAATGGTTGACTGTATTGACATAAAAGTTGATGAAGGAATCCCAGCAAGAGAGGTGTACAATAATGAGTCTTCTACAGAGGACACAACTAAAGATGAAGATGAATAGGTCCAAGAATCATAAAATGAAGAATCTAAATCAGATGAAGACGCAGATACTCAGACAGACTCAAATCAACAGACAACTTCAAATTCCTCCTCCAGAATCACTCAAAAGAATCATCCTGCTAGTCAGATCATTGGTGAAAAAGAAAAAGGTGTACAAACCAAGAGAAAGATAATAAAAAACACTGAACAATCACATATAGATTTCATATCCATGCTGGAACCGAAGAAGTTTAATGAAGCTAGCAAAGATGACCATTGGGTTAAATCAATGAATGATGAACTTGATCAGATTGAGAAAAACAATACGTGGGAGATGGTTCATAGACTTGAAGGTAAAAATATAATTGGTTCCAAATGGATCTTTAAGAATAAGTTGAATGAGCAGGGACAAGCTGTCAGGAACAAAGCAAGATTGGTCTATAAAAGCTATGCTCAAATAGAAGGATTGGATTTTGATGAAACATTTGTGCCCATAGCAAGATTAGAAGCTATCAGAATATTTCTTACCTACGCTTGTCATAAAAGGTTTAAAGTCTATCAAATGGATGTCAAATCAGCTTTTCTAAATGGAGATTTAAATGAAGAAGTCTATATGGAACAACCAGAGGGTTTCGAACTGTCTGATAACCCTGACATAGAATGCAAGTTGAAGAAATATTTATATGGGTTAAAACAAGCCCCTAGTGCCTAGTATCACAGACTGGATACGTATCTCAAAGACAAAGGGTTCAAGAGAGGAACAATTGACAACAATCTATATATCAAAATAGAGGATAATGATTTTCTCATCATGTTGGTCTATATAGATGACATCATCTTCAGATGTAATAAGGATTCATTGGTACAATGGTTTGGTTTTGCCATGGAGTCTGAGTTTGAAATGTCTATGATAGGTGAATTGTCATTTTTTCTTGGTATGCAAATTACTCAGATATCTGAAGGGATGTCCATTTCTCAAGAAAAATATCTAAGAGAAATGTTGAAAAGGTTTCAAATGGAAGATTCTAAACCTGTGGGCACACCTATGGTTATTGGATGCAAATTAAGCAAGGATGATGACTCACCTAATGTTGATCAAAGTTCATATAGGTCAATGATATGTAGTCTATTGTACATCACAACATCTTGTCCAGACATAATGCATGTTGTTGGAATGGTAGGAAGATATCAGTCTGCACCTAAATAGAGTCATTTGCAAGTTGTCAAAAGGATATTCAGATATTTGAAAGAAACAATGAACTATGGCCTATTATATCCTAAGAATCAGAATTTTCAATTATCAGTCTACTCAGATGCTAATTGGGCTAACTGCATCGATGAAAGGAAAAGCACAAGTGGAGGTGCGTTCTTCTTAGGAGATTCTCTAGTAGCATAGTTGAGTAAAAAGCAAGGCTCCAATCAACTACAGAGGCAGAGTACATTGTTGTTGCTACCTATTGCACTCAGATATTATGGATGATTCAGACACTTGCAAACTTGGAGGTAAAATACACTGCACCGATCCCAATTCATTGTGATAACACTAGTGCCATCAATGTGTCCAAGAATCCTGTATTCCACTCCAATACCAAGCATATTCCCATAAAATACCATTTTCTGAGAGAGCAGGTCACCAATCAGATTGGTCAGGTCCATTACATTCCAACCACAGAACAAATAGAAGACATCGTTACTAAACCCCTAGCCAAGATTCCATTTGAATATCTCCGACAGAAGTTGGGTGTCATCCCATCTCACACCTAAGAGATTCCATCCTGATAGGGGGAGTTTGTATTGATTGAATATATGATACCTCCGAAAAATACTGCAACAGATCAGGGGGAGCGTGTTTTCTTTGACATTGATGTCAAAGGGGGAGAAAATAATAGGTCTGGGTGCCTTTGTTGCCATCAATGCTAAAGGGGGAGATTGTTGGCATGTTTTACAGGTAGCGTATGCTTGTCATTGATGGAAAGTACAATAGCGATGATGGCTTGAGTACAAGTATAATGTGCCAGGCGGGCACCAAAAGTATTTTGGGGAGATGCAATAGAGAAATCTCATGAAGACCAGAAGAGATAGTGCATAGGTGCACGTAGAGTGTAAGCGTTTTTTTTTCATTGATGGCGAAGATCAGCATGATCAGTAGCATAGCAATAATGGCAAGATAAACAGTGTAAGATGAGAAGGAGGAAAATAGTCAAAGCACGACAAAGGTGGCAAGATCTTCAGTGTAAGCTCAGAAGGAGGAAAACAATCAAAGCATGACAAAGGTTTTGTTTCAAAGTCTCGTAGATCATGAAATCCAAAGGAAAGAGGTTCGAACCCACGATATGCGAAATCGCAATAACAATCCTGACCGTTGGAGTAATAGGACACGTGGCAAGCGATTGGAATGTTGCTGACTTGCACATTGGAGGAGTCAACGGAGCATGGTGTGGGAACTCACGATATGCGAGATCATGAAAAGATATGGACTGTCCAATCATCTATATCGTGGACCATTGATCAGGCATGATGAAGGCTCGTGAAGTTGCGAAATCGCGATAAAATCTTGACCGTTGATCCAAGAGGGACATGTGGCGAGGGATTATCATTTCACTAACTGGAACGTCAAAGGAGCGAAGTGCTCGTTTGATTGGTGAGTGGTCATATCTCAAGGTCACATCGTTGAAGGCTTAAGGGAAGGAGCTAATTTCTAAGTTCCATCTCAACATTCGCAACTTGGAGTATCGAGACCCTTCATCACAGGAATAGCGATATGCGAGATCACAAAAAGATCTGGACCGTCAGATCACCAAGGATTGTGGATCATTGATCAGGCATGAAGAAGGCTCGTGAATTGGTGAAATCGTGATAAGATCTGGATCATTGATCCAAGAGGGGCATGTGGCGATAGATCAGAGCATGATAGAATACCCGATACGCGAAAGTGCGAAATGTGTTTTCGAATAAGGTTGTGGTCAGAGCTAGTGATTACATCTACGGAAGATGGAGGAAGAGGATAGTGGTGTTAAGCTCCATCTCGAAGTCTCGACAATTGCGACTTGGAGCATCAAGACCCTTCATCACAGGAATCGCGATATGCGAGATCGCGATGAGATCTGGACCATCGGATCATTGGAGATCTCGACTGTTGATCAGGATCGATGAAGTTTATAAGTTTGCGAAAGACGAACTGCCTTTTGGCACAGCCTGTGGTCACCGTCAGTGGTCATGTGAGGGGAAGAAGCTAGCGGTGCTAAGCTTCATCTCGGTGTCTTGTTGATCGTGACTTGTAGATTCGACACCCCTCATCACAGGAATGCTGAGATGCAAGATCACAAAATTTAAATTCTGTTTAGTGCTTGGTCATAGCTAGTGGGCATATGAGATAAACGTGTAATCTTGTAGATTTAATACAATGATACTGGTTAATTGGAAACTTGATCGAAGGGTTATTGTTGCTCTTTGCAGTTAATTGATCAGTTATAATTCAGTTGTTGATGCGTTTTCTTGGAGGTTCACAGTGTAACTGCGAGAAACGACTGATGTTTTCGGTGAGAGGACTCGAAGAGACTTGAGGGTGATTGCCAGAGGAGATGAAGAGTTTCAAGGAATCTGCCAGTGGAATGAAGATGGTTCATAGAGGCAACTGACAGATGGAAGAGCGTTGAAGCCTGTAACTACAATAGAGAGGATGAGCTCGAATGTGACAGAGAAGATGAAGAGTCTTAACTACTGGAGAGGCTAAGGAATCTCGGCATAACACTCAGTGATGATGGGCACATGGGCTTAACCACCAGAGAAGATGAAGATTTGCGATGATGATCAGGCAGAGGACTCAACATGGGGTGTAGAGCATGCAGAAGCATCGGGGATATGGATGCACAAGGTGAACAGAGACTATAAGAATGCAGAACAAAGAAGATATGGTTGGGGGTTGAGAGTGATTGAGGTGTGTAGAAGGATATAGAGTGCAGCAGTTGAAAGAAACAGAAGAGGAATGGTGCATAGAAGGGACATGGGGCACAGAGCATAAAGTGCAGTAGAAGCAAAGAACATAGATATATAATTGAGATAGTAAAAGAAGGCTGAGGTGCACTTGTAGAGAAAAATAGAAGATCAGAAAGTGCAAGAAGAAGAAGACAGAGAGACACTGATACAGGAGAGAAGAGCAGCATAGAAGAATAGTGATAAGCCTGGTAAGCCAATAAAAACTATGGAATCACTGTAATAAGTTTCGGTAGAAAATATTTATAATAAGGGTGGTAGGAAGGTGCTAGGGAGGACTGTTGTCCTCAAAGGTTCAAGTGGGTACTTGAACACACGGAGTTGTAGCTTCCATCTGGTTGCAGCCAAAAAAGCCAGGGAGGCAGGGTGGTGCAAGGGAGAACATTGGTTCTTATATATGTAGGTCAATGCCTGTGTAACTGGAAGTTGATGCTTTCATCCAGTTGGTGTTGGAACTCTTAGGGAGTTGGTTCTTCCTTCTAGTGGGTGCTAGAGAAACCAGAGAGTTGATGCTTCCTTCTAGTGGGTACTAGAGAAACATAGGGAGTTGGTGCTTCCTTTTAGTTGGTGCTAGAGAAAACAGAGAGTTGGTGCTCTCAGCAAGTTGCAGCTTGCAAAAAAGAGGTTGTAGCCTCACAATGAGTTGGAGCTCATATGTATGATAATATACAAAATGTAAAGATTACTTATCATACCCAGAAGAAGAGGTTTTTACCCTTTATGGGTTTCCTCAGGAAATATCTGTCTATTTATATTTCATATGTGTGACTAATGTCGAATGTTCTATTTCTTACCTCCCTACATTATTGTGATTGTCATTAAGTTCTCTGCAAAGTGTTTAAAATAAGCATAATTGTTTAAGCATGGTAACAATTGATTCACCCCCCCCTTCTTAGTAATGCATCAAGGTTTCCCCCTTGAAGAGGCTTATTATCTGAAATTATCTCTTTTTCAAGGTGAGTACTTTTTCTGAGGTTTTTCTATGCTATATTGATATTTGGTTCCTAACATATGGTATCAGAGCTCAAGGTCTTGGTGTTTCGCTGCTACATCTGAGACACCTTGGAATTTTTGATATAACTATTTTTATACAATGTTTCAGAAGGAACGGATTTGAGAATATTTATTAGACAGATCAAGGTACGTTGGGTTAAAATTTCAGCTCCTGAGGCCTTATACTTTCAGAGATACAGTCTGTACAAGGTAGGGTTCTGGAATCATCCTAAACTGAGTCATTGCATAATTGTCGCTATAAATGATTTTCTGTAACGTTTTAGACCCTAAAATATGGAGGGTATTCACAGAAATTAGTAAGGTATCTGTGGTAAAACTTTCAGCTTCTGGGTCATCATAAATTTTTAGATACACCCTGTGGAAGATAGGGTATCTGACTAGTCCTATTGACTAGTCTTAAGAAGGTGTTCCAGGTAAGAAAATCATAACTTCTTCCTAGAGTATCCAAATTGAGTGGGACTAGTTTCATTGGATCGTGGACAGTCTGTAGTATTTCTAGTACAAGTTTAAGAATTGTATATCAATTATTTTGTGTGGGGCATGCTATACAAGTGAGATCTCCGGGAAAGTCCAAAAATCAGCAAGTTGTGGGGAAGTTACCATAAATTCCACTTGGCACATCCAATTTTGATCAGACTTGTGGCATTTCAGAGAATAAATATCAGAGAACTACATAAAATAAATTTTCATACCCATAAGGGCCGAAACTTGGGAGATACAACATAAGAAATATTGTCTAGCAGAACCACCCCAAAATCAAGGTTCAAAAGTGATACTTGGCCAACATGCCACCCAAAAAGGGAACTTCTACACCAAATAAGCCTCCAGAAAATCCTACTTGGACTGTTGATGAGGGTGAAGAAATGCACAGGGACATAAATGATTTACAAAAGAAGGTAGTAACAAAAGATGAACTACAGGAGATGGAAGCTAAGTTGGAGGCAAAGATGGATGGTTTAAAAGAGGAGATCATGGAAGTATTGAAAAATTTTGTAACAGAGAAGACACCTGAATGTTAAAATGCATCCCATGAAATTCATGATGAGGACACAAGGAAGGTGAATCAAGAATGGAGAAACTCCAACTTTGGGTTGAAGACCAACCACGTTCCTAATATCGATATGAGGAAGTTTGATGGCAAGGACCCAATCACATGGATACTTCAAATGGAGCAATTATTTGATCTACATAATGTGCCACATACACAAAAGGTATGCATTGCTTCTTTTTATTTAGAACCTAATCAATTTGTATGGTATCTATGGATTTTTTCTCGCAAATCACTCATCACTTGGACAATTTTCACGAAAGAAATGATAACACACTATGAGGATACAAGGAGCAATACCTTCTTTAGCCAATTGATAAATGTCAATCAAAAGGGTTCAGTTACCGAGCACATTGAGAAGTTCCAAAGATTTAATATAAAAGTAACCGATATTCCAGATGAGCACTTGATTGATGTATTCATAGGAACTTTAAAGTATAACATTCAACATGAGGTTTGCCTTTGGGAACCCAAATCATTGGAGAATGCATTTAAGGTGGCAAGAAATTTTGAAGTAAAAATATGGCTATGGCTACTAGAAGAACCAATCCTAACATCTATAGAGAGAACAATGCTCCTTCTTATAAAACACCTCAACCTAC
>ML792360.1:179423-200251 GCA_009831015.1 Picea engelmannii
ACTCTCAAGAAAGGATGAAGATGTTGAGGCCTTTCTCTGTGCTATCTCGATCATCCAACCTGATTGGATAATAGAAGCAAGGGATGAATGGAAGAATGACGAAAAAGTGTGGACTCTCATTCAAAGGTTGCAATAGGATTCCAATGCATCAGATACATTTACATGGAAAAATGATTCACTATGATACAAATATCGCTTATATTTATGTAAGAACTCTGAACTCAAACAAAAGGTACTATTGGAATTGCACACCTCTCCAGTAGGAGGGCACTTGGGAATTTTGAGAATCTACCATAGAGTCAAGAAGGATATTTTTTGGGATGGCCTTAAAACTGATGTTCAAAGCTTTGTGGCAGAATTTTTGGTTTGACAACAAAATAAGGTGGAAACAATTAAGACCTCAGGTCCTTTACAGCCATTATCCATCCCAATTCAACGCTGGGAGGAGGTTTCCATGGATTTCATCACACGGTTACTGAAGTCTGAAGGAAAGAGTGTCATCATGGTGATTTTTGATAGACTGACCAAGTATGCACACTTTTTTTCACTCTCTCATCCCTTCAAAGCTAGTACAGTTGCCACCGCATTCATGGAGACAGTTCAAAAGCTACATGGCAGCCAAAAGATTATCGTAAGTGACAGAGATCCCATCTTCACTATACATTTTTGGACATAATTATTTTCTTGTTTGGGTACTCAATTGGCTTATAGCTCATCCTATCATCCTCAATCTGATGGGAAAACCGAGATAGTGAACAAATGTCTAGAAGGCTACCTTCCTTGCTTTGTCTCTGATAAATAAACACAATGGTTCAGATGGTTACCCTTGGCATAATGGTAGTATAACACTTCCTTTCATACTGCAACAAAAATGACACCATTTATGGCACTTTATGGATACCACCCTCCTTCCATCACTTCTTCTCTAAAATAAAAATCTAAGGCTAAAGTAGTGGAAGATCACATCGAGAATCAACAACAAGTTCTCCAAATCTTAAAGGACAACCTGACCATGGCACAAAATCGCATGAAACAACAAGCATATCAACATCATAGTGAAAGAAGTTTGGAAGTAGGAGATTGGGTTTTTTTAAGACTACAACCATACAAACAGATGTCCCTCAAGCAAGCCAAGAAGGATAATAATTTTTCACCAAAGTACTATGGCCCTTATAAGGTGTTGCAAAAGATTGGTACTATGGCATACAAATTGGAGTTGCCTGCATCTTCACGAGTACGCCCAATTTTCCATGTTTCATGCTTAAAGAAGGTTATAGGCAACAAGATCCCAGTTCAAATTATATTTCCAAAACTTGACGAGGAAGAAAAAATCATATTGGAGCCTGAATCCATCACTGACACAAGAATTCACCAGCTGAGGAATAGATCCATTTCAGAGTATCTCACTAAATGGAGGAAACTACCGGCTGAAGATTCCACTTGGGAAGATGAGTCTTTTATACAGAAACATCCAGAGTTACTCAAGCATTGCAGAAAACACTTGTCTGAAGGGGAGGGGCATGTTAAGCCCTAATATTGGCTCATTACCCCTTAACTGGGGCATATTACATTAGTAATGTTATTTTATTTATGTCGACTTTATTCCATTAGTTGTAATTATACCTCCTAGTCTCCTATATATACCAAGGATAAATTTTCATTTTGAATCATCTTGTACTTGAACATTTAAGTGGGGTAAAAGGAGGTTGCCCCCTCGAAGAGGATTATTATCTGAAATTATCTCTTTTTCAAGGCGTTGAGTACTTTTTTTCTGAGTTTTTTCTATGCTATATTGATATTTGGTTCCTAACAACAATGCAAGACAATGCAAGGCATGACATGGCATGAAGAGTCAAGGCACAGCATGGCATGGAAAGGAATGGAATGACATGGAATGTAAAGGCACGACATGTCATGGAATGGAAAGGCAAGGCATGGCATGATATGAAATGGAATGGTAAGGCAAGACAAGGAAATACAATGCAAGGTAAGGAAATGCAAGGAATGGCATGACAAGGTAAGGCAATGCATATTGGGGAGAGATTATCTACTTTCTATTTTGTGAATTTGATTGCATACTTTGTTGTGGACACTCCATCCACTTGGAATCTTTCACATTCATCTGCTGAGTTGGATACCTTGGAATTCACACATGGAATGACATGGAATGGTAAGGAAAGGGAAGGCAAGACAAGGTAATGCAATTAAATGAAATACAATGGAGGGAATGGCATGAGATGGCATGGCAAGGAAAGGAATGACATGGCATGGCATGGCAATACAATACATGGCATGGCATGTCATGACATGGAAAGGCATTCCATGACATGGAAAGGAAAGGAAAGAAAAGACAAGGAAATGAAATGAAAGGCATGGCATGGCATGGCATGATATGGCAAGGAAAGGCATGACATAGAAAGGGAAGGCATGGCATGGCATGGAATGTAATGGAAACAAAAGGAAATGAAAGAAGAGGAAATGTAAGGCAAGGCAATGCAATGCAAGGAAATAAAAGGCATGACATGGAAAGGTAAGGCAAGGCATCTTGGGGAGACATGATATACTTTTTATTTTGGGCAGTTTATCACATAATTTGTTGTGGACACTTCATCCACTTGGCATCTTTCACATTCATCCATGGAGTTTTCTACCTTGGAATTCACACATGTGGAGTGGTTTCATGCATGCACATTCTTGGAGGGAACATTCCATGTGGACACTTGGCACCTGAATTTGACTAATTTTGTATTAACAAACCCTTGTATCATGTTTTTATTGTCATCATAATCAACCATGCTTCATTTTGGATGGAGGAACATGAGGTTTCAACCCTCTTATTTCTATTGTGATTATGTCATCCTACCATATAATAAACCCAATTAGTAAGTAAAGTTAAAGAAAGGAAAGAAAGGCAAGGCAAGGCAATGTAAGACATGGAAAGGAAAGGAAAGGTAAGGCCAGGCAAGGAAAGGAAAGGAAATTGAAGGCAAGGTGTTACATATCAAAATTACTCACTTTGATAGTGTCGCAAGTGTCGTCATTACAAAGGTCGCAAGTGTCGCATTTTTATCACAAGGTCGCAAGTGTCGCATTTTGCTCACAAGGTCGCAAGTGTCGCATGTTTCTCACAAGTGTCATAAGTGTCAAAGAAAGCATACTGCCATGATGCTTATGTCATGCCTATAACAACATGAGAAGGACACTTGAAACACCTCAAACATTTTATTTGGAAGAAGAGAAATGAGTCAGCAGGCTTACAAACCTTTTGCCATCTGAAAGCACCTCAAAAACTGAGTTTTTGGAGGGGAGCGCTCCCCTATACCTCTTCTAGGAGCACCGAAGCTCCCCCTCACACTGTCTGGGAGCGTTATAAATCTCCTCTCGCCCTTTTGAAGGAGTGCTATAGATTTTGAGAGTGTTGGTGCCCCCCTAAAGCCTCCTAGGGAGCGCTACAGCGCTATGATGGTCCTTTTGAGGGAGCGCTACCCATTCTAGGTAGTTGTTAAGTTGTTGAGATGAATGGGGAAAGGATCCTTTCATTCTTGGAAGGTAGTTGGATTCAAATCCCTAGTCCAACCATAATATTAGGGAAGATCCTTGACTGAAGGAGGAAAATACTCAACTTCCCCAAGGATATCTCAAGTGGTTAAAGCCTCTCCAAGGCTATATAAGCAAGAGGACTGGAAAAAGGAGAATCACACCAAACTTATGATCTCATAAGTGGTGTTGGAATAGATATATTTTGGAGGTAAGAGACATATGATATCATGGGGAGAAATCAGTGAAGCTATCATCATTCGGATCATGGATATTTTGATCAAGGGGTAGACAAAGAGGACTTGGCAGAGCTGCTGCAATCAATCCATGGCTGTAAGCAATGTTTTGTCCTCATTAATATAATTTGCTTGGCCTGTTTCTTTCTAATTCATGTTCAATCTCACATGAATTTGTCTCTTTAGTAGATAGACCTATTTCGGACTAATCTTGATAGAGTAGGAAGTGGTCGTACTTTGTTTGTCTACAGGACTCATCAAGGAGCGAGAGTTCGGAGTTCGATTCGGAGTGTGCAGGGACAAACGTCGATTAAAAGGTACCTCTATCATCCTTCCTTCTCATGTATTAGTTTGTGTAGATCTGAAAGGAAGTTAGTGTCCACATTAAGCACTTTCTTTCTTAGAGTTTAGGGTCTAGCTCTTTGAGGCAATCTACCTGTCCGCAGGGAGATTTTCCTACAACAGAAACTGGCGACTCCACTGGGGAACGAATCGAAACTTTTAGTTTTGATTTTTCCTCATAAGACCTTGTCTTACCTGATTGTTTTCAAACCTTGTTCACCCTATTTATCTGATTGCACTTGCTGATTGACTCTTCACTCCATCACACTCAGCCTGTTTGTCAAAATTTTACTGAATTTTAAGGTTTTTTGGACATTTTTGTGAGTTTTTGGGCACCAGCGCTCCCCTTCCTTGTTAGAAGGGTGCTAGCGCTCCCTTAGAGTGTTGGAAAGAGATTTATAATGCTATGGTGACCCTTATACCAGAGAGCCATCCCTTTTTTCCCAAAATCCCTTCAAAAATTGCAATTTTTGGAGGTCTAAACCCTGTTTTTTACACTTGCTGAGTTACTTTGTGATTCAATGATGCTTATTTTGACCTTTGACATGCTTCCTCTTGAGAAGAAAACACCTTGTTGTTCATTTTTTATGCCCTTTTTCATTATTTTTGAGTTTTTGCTGTTGAAAGCTTGAAATCAATCCCTCGCTTTCTTCTCTCCTATCTGACTGAGCGGGAACTCTAGTGAAGGACATTAGAAGTTTGTGACTCTTCTCATTTGGTTCTTTGAGGTCATCTAATCCAGTCTCTTTCTCCTTCCTTTTGCGTTTTTGGTTTTCTTTCTCTTGTTTGATTGCAAAAGGGTGTGTTGTTTGTGCAAAATCTGCGTTTTCTTGTTCAAATCTCCTTGATCTGAAAGGGTAGTTGGCAAAAGAAATTTTGCATTGAATTGATTATCATTCGCATACAAATGAAAAAAGTACATCTTAATGATTAGTTTGAATTTCTAAAATGTTGTAGCATCATATTGGATTTGATTGAGAACAAAATTGATTGAGGGCATTCCTTATCAAGTGTTTGATAGTGAAAACGACTCTTCCTATTTCCCTTAAATAGGTATTCATTGAAAAGAAATGATTGCTTATCATATTTCATGCATACTTTTGGGAATTGAGTAATCATTCCATCAGTTTCACTTTCATACACCCTCTGAGTAAGAAACAACCATTAAAATCAACGCTTAACTAAAATTTATCAGACTTTTTACATCTTTGTTAGCAAACCTACATTAGTTTAAGGTGTAGGGCTTTGGAATAGGTTGAAAGAATAAATTTCCAAAGCTATGAAACAAACTTAGTATCTTGCGGTAGGGAGAGTTAAATCCAATTGTCGTATTAGTCTACCTGGGATCCCCCTCTCACACAGGGGTTATGCACAAGGTCGCATTCGGGTGAGTTGCGGAGATTATCCCTCTGTGGCCCAACTGTTTGTAGTGGTCGAATTGTATTATGGGGATCGCTTAAAGGTAAATCCACAATTACTGCGTGGAAGCCTTTTAGTTGATTTCAGGCTCGATACCCTGCCCGTACGTTCGGATCGAACTATCGACTGTTCCCACCCAGGGGCTGAATATGAATTGGTAACCTTAGTGGCCATAATATTTAAGGTCTTACACAAGATTGTGGTGAAGGGAAGTCTCATTGTACCTAGAACAGACGTTGGTCAAACTCACTCGGGCTCCTTGGAGGGTAAATCCACAATTACTGCGTGGAAGCTTGCACCAAGGCATAAGTCCATTAAGCAGGTCACCAACGTAACTGATCCACCTGCTCTATCCCCGCCCCTTCCTATTTTGATCTCGCGACGTTGGATTTCATTGCCAACTAGTGGTTTCATTGTGGGAAGGTTTGTTTGATTGATTCCTTCTCAGATTCGTAGCGTGTGTTGTTTGTTTTACTTAGTGGACCTTAGGTCAAGTTAGTGATAATGGCATCGAATCCTAGGAGTACCAATGGAGGAACCCCTTCTTCTGGGGAACCTTATACCATTCCTTCATTTGGAAACTTTGGTCCTCCACATGTTGCCACACTGAGTCTTCCAGGACTCACTATTGGATTACCAGTTTGGTTGTTCCCCACTCCGGTGATCCCAAATCCTCCCAATGTTTCAGTTGCACCTAATACTTTGGATGTCAATACACCACCCACACATCAACCTCATGTCAAATTTTCACCTTCTTCGCCCATTAAGTCTCCTTCCATTTCTCCTTCTTCGCCCAGTGAAAGCTTTAAAGCAAGTAGCCAGGCTGATCAGAAGAAGAAGAAACGGAAAGAGAAGACGAAGAAGAGCCCAAATAGGACCAAGGTCCCAACAACATCAAATGTTGGCTCTAAGAAACCAGTTACTGTTAATAGTACTGGGAGTGTTGATGAGGTCAACAATATTAAAATGGAGAATCCAAAACCCAAATTCCCTTGCAGCCTTTGTAAGGGTGACCACTTTCTGAGGGATTTCCCCGGTCTTAACCAGGTCTTAGAAATGTGGTACTCCATGTCATCGGCCTCTGTCGGTCATGTCGATGATACCCCATCAACTAGTGATGTTCAGGTTGGTAAGAAGAAGAAAAATGTCAAGTTCCCTTGCATGTTATGTAAAGGTAATCATTACTCTCACCTTTTCCCTCGTATGGATGAGGCTTCTTCTCTTTTGAAAAAACTTCAACTCCCAAAAGGTTATCGTAAGATTTCCTCTGACCCATCATTGGTTGATGAACTGGTCAATCCGGTTCCATCCCCGGTTAGTCTGATTGATCAGGTGGTCAATCTAGTTTCCTCCTCAATTGAACCACGAACCCAAGTAGCTGATCCAATTCCGTCACCGATCATCCCTGCTCTTCATCAAAAGAGTGATGCCAAAGTGGTCGATCCAGTTTCGCCATCGATCGATCCCATTCCTCCATTGAGGAATGTCAAAGTGACTGATCCAGTACCTTCCTTGGTCAGTCCCACTCTTCCTCTGAAGAGTTCCAAAGTGGTCGAACCAGTTTCTCCATCGATCGATCCCATTCCTCCATTGAGGAATGTCAAAGTGTCTGATCCAGTCCCTTCCTCGGTCAGTCCCACTCTTCCTCTGAAGAGTGCTAAGTTGGTCTATCCAAGTCCACCATTGCTTGATCTGATCAAATCATCGGTCGATCCTACTTCCCTTCTAGTGAGTAAACCCAATACTGCCCATGTTTTTCTCGTTAATACAGACTCTACCGTACCGAAGGGCATTCCTCCTTCTCCTGCGAAACCCCCTCCAAGTAATGAGGCCATCCTTTTTTATTTGGGTGTGATAACTAGACCTCGTCTTCCCTCCGACATTCCTTTCCATATTATATTACAAGTTCATGGTTGGGACGTTCCTCAAATGCTGATAGATGAAGGTGCATCCGTTACTACTTTGTCTTATGTTGCTTGGTACATTTTGGGTTGCCGCAACTTGCACCGGTTACACAGAATCTATTATCTTTTAACAGAAGAACTAGTCAACCTTTAGGGTTCCTTCCTCAGTTTCCTATAACTTTCGGAGGAAAAACTGTCTTTATCGATGTCATGGTAGTCCGAGACCCCTTGGATTTCTCTTTACTCCTTGGGCAGGATTATGTCTATTCTATGAAAGCTCTTGTATCCACCCTTTTCCATGTGATATCTTTGCCTCACGATGGAAGAATTGTGACTGTTGATCAACTTTCATTCATCGGCCCCGACTGGGTTACCTCTCTAAGTGGTTCCTATATGCAGACAGTATCGTCCCCGCCGCATGTCAATTATGTGGCATTGTCTCCCATGACTTCAAATTCTGACGATTTGGATCTGGTAGTTGACATGGTGATCTCTTCGGTAGGTTTATTGGAGCCTGATCTCCTTACTCCTATCGTGGCCCTCGTTACGTGTCCCTTCTCGAGTGATTATCTTCCTTCTAGCAAAGATATCCTGGAGGCCATGACCACATTTTATCCATTGACATGGTACCCTTCCAGAGCATTATCCTCTTGGAATCCGTGATCAAGACGTCGTTACGAGCATAGTTTCTCTTCTCTGTGGCAAGCTCATTAAAAAATGAAACAGAGGTCATGAGCATAGCTCTTTTCCTTTGTCAAGCTCGTTTAAAAATGAAACAGTCACCTCTCTTGAACTTTCATTTCATCCACCTGTATCCTTTTTCTCTATCTAGCACAAAAATTGGTGACAACCTCAAAGTCGGTGAATGAATTGAAGCTTGGGGGGCATGTCTCCATCCTTTGATGATCATTCTGGAGTTAAGCCACTAGATTTCATGTTGGGGGCATACCGAGCTTAGTCTTTGTTCTTTCTCGTGCTCATAAATACATGAGAATGCAACCAAGTAGACTTTTATCTCTTTTTCGGACTTGTATGGATACACGAAAAAGGAACCCCCTGGAGTCTCCTTTAAGCTCTTTTCAGACTCTCTAAATATGAAAATATTGTCGAGTGATCTTGCTTCCTTTCACACTCATTAAAAGGTTCGAAAGGGCGTCTTTCGAGCGATAGTTTATCTCTTTTTCGGTCTCGTTAGAGTATTGTACGGAAAAGGAACTGAGAGAGTTATCTTTTAAGTGTTTTTCCAGACTCTATAATCATGAAAAACCTTCGAGTCTTTTGTCTTTGGACTCGCTAAAACACACATCGACAGGCCCATACGAGATCGAACCCTTACTTCTTCTAGTTCATTAAACAAAGGAAGAGGAACTTACCGAAGGTGAGTTATATCGAGCATGTGTTATCCTCCTCGAGCTCATTAAATCAAAAAGAGGTACTCGCCTATCTGGATGGGGGAGAGTTGAAAGAAGCAAGCCAAGCAGTCTCTTGAGAACATTATCAAGCAATTCTTAGAGTTTCCCTTGAACACAACACTTTGTCATATGCATGCATTATAGCCTGCTAAACCTCTGCACTGAGCCAATTCTTTGAGTTTTTTTCACTCCTTTGGGTCACCCGATGCAAGTCGCAACATCCACCGCATCATCAAGTTTTGGTCCATCTCATGTTTTTGCTATTGTGCCTTAGTGTTCAAGGGAAGTATCTGCCTCGAGAGTCAACCATCCCAAATATCTTGCCTCAAAACCCATGTCAGTCCATGTTCTTTTGATCTACCAATTACATCTCTATGTCCGTTTCGTGTCGTTGATGGGGGATACATCAAGTCCCTCCCTCGACGAGTCTATTCCTGTCAACTTCAACACATTATCCAGGAATTAGACTTAGAAACCAATTAGTACTTTGGGACCTGCATGCCTCAATGGCAGGCCTCCTCACATTCGACAGTGGGTTTACATCATTGACCTCTGATCAAATGATTCCACGAATGTTCGAATTTAGCTCATCCATTCACATTCGTTGGAATGTACTAGAGTACCTTGGGAATCATTGACATTAATGGTGATTTCCCTCACGCTTGTTAACGGTTTACCTCATTGATCGGTAATCAAGTGGTTTCTGCCATGTTTGACATCAGAACATCTATTCACATGGTTAGATTCGTACTACATTGGGATCAGTAAGAAGACCCTGGGTTGAATGATCACTTTGATATGTATTTTTCCCACGTTGTGATGGAGTTTATTCTGAACAATGACACATATACTGTTACATAGATCCACTTTGTATTGGTCGTGGCTATGTCTTGTCATCTTGTAGATCCACTATGTATTCTTCATGGCTACGATCAGTTCGTGTCATAAGCATATAGATCCACAGTGTATTTTCAGTGGCTATACCTTTTTATCAATACAATTATGGATCCGTAGTGTATTTTATGGCGGCCATATCTTGCAAGTCTTGATCACCCAAGCATAGGTATGCCTGCCTTGGGTTTGAAACATGTCATAATATTTGTTGGATGTTTGTGTGTAGCTTTTGTTAGGTTCTCTGCATCTATACCCTTGCTTGAAAGTCTACAAAGCATTTCAGTTATTAGTTCCTATCTTCTAACTTCATACTTTGGGGGGCAATCTATTACACGTCAAAATTACTCACTTTGATAGTGTCGCAAGTTTCGTCATTACAAAGTTCGCAAGTGTCACATTTTCCTCACAAGGTCGCAAGTGTCGCATTTTGATCATAAGGTCACAAGTGTCGCATGTTGCTCACAAGTGTCGTAAGTGTCAAAGAAAGAATACTTCCATGATGCTTATGTCGTGCCTATAACGACATGAGAAGGACACTTGAAACACCTCAAACATTTGATTTGGAAGAGGAGAAATGAGTCAGCAGGCTTACAAACCTTTTTCCATCTGAAAGCACCTCAAAAACTGAGTTTTTGGAGGGGAGCGCTCCCCTATACCTCTTCTAGGATCGCCAACGCTCCCCCTTACACTGTCTGGGAGCATTATAAAGCTCCTCTGGCCCTTTTGAGGGAGCGCTATATATTTTGAGAGCATTGGCGCCCCCATAAAGCATCCTAGGGAGCGCTACAATGCTCTGATGGTCCTTTTGAGGGAGCTCTACCTATTCTGGGCAGTTGTTAAGTTGTCGAGATGAATGGGGAAAGGATCCTTTCATTCTTGGAAGGTAGTTGGATTTGAATCCCTATTCCAACCATGATCTTAGGGAAGATCCTTAAATGAAGGCGGTAAATCCTCAACTTCCCCAAGGATATCTCAAGTGGTTAAAGCCTCTCCAAGGCTATATAAGCAAGCTTTCTAATGGTGAAAGAGGACTGGAAAAAGGAGAATCACACCAAACATATGATATCATAAGTGGTGCTGGAACAGAGATATTTTGGAGGAAAGAGACCTATGATATCATGGGGAGAAATTAGTGAAGCTATCATCATTCAGATCGTGGATCTTTTGAGCAAGGGGTAGACAAAGAGGACTTGGGAGAGCTGCTGCAATCAATCCATGGCTCTAAGCAATGTTTTGTGCTCATTAATATAATTTGCTTGGCTTGTTTCTTTCTAATTCATGTTCAATCTCACATGAATTTGTCTCTTTAGTAGATAGACCTATTTCGGACTAATCTTGATAGAGTAGGAAGTGGTCGTACTTTGTTTGTCTACAGGACTCATCAAGGAGCGAGAGTTTGGAGTTCGATTAAGAGCATGCAGGGACAAACGTCAATTGAAATTTACCTCTATCATCCTTCCTTCTCATGTATTAGTTTGTGTAGATCTGAAAGGAAGTCAGTGTCCACACTAAGCACTTTCTGTCTTAGAGTTTAGGGTTTCGAGGCAATCTACCTGTCCGCAGGGAGATTTTCCTACAACAGAAACTGGAGACTCCACTAGGGAACGAATCGAAACTTTTAGTTTTGATTTTTCCTCATAAGACCTTGTCTTACCTAATTTTTTTTAGACCTTGTTCACCACATTTATCGGATTGCACTTGCTGATTGACTCTTCACTCCATCACACTCAACCTGTTTGTCAAAATTTTACTGAATTTTAAGGCTTTTTGGACATTTTTGTGAGTTTTTGGGCACCAACGCTCCCTTGCCTTGTTAGCAGGGTGCCACCTCTCCCTTAGAGTGTTGGAAAAATATTTATAACGGTCTGGTTACCTTTATACCAGAGCGCCAACCCTTTTTTCCCAAAATCCCTTCAAAAATTGCAATTTTTGGAGGTCTAAACCCTGTTTTTTTCACTTGCTGAGTTACTTTGTGATTCAATGATGCTTCTTTTGACCTTTGACATGCTTCCTCTTGAGAATAAAACACCTTGTTGTTCAGTTTTTATGCCCTTCTTCATTATTTTTGAGTTTTTTCTGTTGAAAGCTTGAAATCAATCCCTCGCTTTCTTCTCTCCTATCCGACTGAGCGGGAACTCTAGTGAATTGAATTGATTATCATTTGCATACAAATGACAAAAGTAAATCTTAATGATTAGTTTGCATATTAGTTTGCATTTCTGAAATGTTGTAGCATCATATTGGATTTGATTGAGAACAAAATTGGTTGAGGGCATTCCTTATCAAGTGTTTGATAGTGAAAACGACTCTTCCTCTTTCCCTTAAATAGGTATTCATTGAAAAGAAATGATTGCTTATCATATTTCATGCATATTTTTTGGAATTGAGTCATCATTCCATCAGTTTCACTTTCGTACACCCTCTGAGTAAGCAACAACCATTAAAATCAACGCTTAACTAAAATTTATCAGACTTTTTACATCTTTGTTAGAAAACCTACATTAGTTTAAGGTGTAGGGCTTTGGAATAGGTTGAAAGGATAACTTTCCAAATCTATCAAAAAAACTTGGTATCTTGCAATAGGGAGAGTTAAATCCAATTGTCGTATTAGTTTGCCTAGGATCCCCCTCTCACACAGGGGTTACCCACGAGGTCGCATTCGAGTGAGTTATGGAGATTATCCCTCCATGTTCCAACTGTTTGTAGTGGTCATATCGTATTATGGGGATCACTTAAAGGTAAATCCACAATTACCGCGTGGAAGCCTTTTAGTTGATTTCAGGCTCAATACCCTGCATGTACGTTCGGATCGGACTGTCTACTATTCCCGCCCAAGGGATGACTGTGAATTGGTAACTTTAGTGGCCATAATATTTAGGGTCTTACACAAGGTGATGGTGAAGGGAAGTCTCACTGTACCTAGAACAGACATTGGTCAAACTCACTCAGGCTCCTTGGAGGGTAAATCCACAATTACTGCGTGGAAGCTTGTACCAAGGCGTAATTTCGTCAAGCAGGTCGCCAACATAACTGATCCACCTGCTCTATCCCCGCCCCTTCCTATTTTGATCTCGTGACGCTGGATTTCATCACCAACTAGTGGTTTCATCGTGGGAAGGTTTGTTTGTTTGATTGCTTCTAAGATTCATGGTGTGTTGTTTGTTTTACTTAGTGGACCTTAGGTCGAGTTAGTGATAATGGCATCGAATCCTAGGAGTACCAATGGAGGAACCCATTCTTCTGGGGAACCTTATACATTTCCTTCATTTGGAAACTTTGGTCCTCCACATGTTGCCACACTGAGTCTTCCAGGACTCACTATCGGATTACCAATTTGGTTGTTCCCCACTCCGGTGATCCTGAATCCTCCCAATTTTTCAGTTGCACCTAATACTTTGGATGTCAATACACCACCCACACATCAACCTCATGTAAAAGTTTCATCTTCTTCACCCATTAAGTCTCCTTCCATTTCTCCTTCTTCTCCTAGTGAAATCTTTAAAGCAAGTAGCCAGGCTAATAATAAGAAGAAGAAACGGAAAGAGAAGACGAAGAAGAGCCCAAACAGGACCAAGGTCCCAACAACATCAGATGTTGTCTCTAAGAAACCAGTTAATGTTAATAGTACTGGGAGTGTTGATGAGGTCAACAAGATTAAAATGGAGAATCCAAAACCCAAAATCCCTTGCAGCCTTTGTAAGGGTGACCACTTTATGAGGGATTGCCCTGGTCTTACCCAGGTCTTAGAAATGTGGTCCTCCACGTCATCGACCTCTATTGGTCATGTCGATGATACCCCATCAACTAGTGATGTTCAGGTTGGTAAGAAGAAGAAAATTGTCAAGTTCCCTTGCATGTTATGTAAAGGTAATCATTACTCTCACCTTTGCCCTCGTATGGATGAGGCTTCTGCTCTTTTGGAAAAAATTCAACTCCCAAAAGGCTATCGTAAGCTTTCCTCCAACCCATCATTAGTTGATGAATTGGTCAATCCGGTTCCATCCCCAGTCAGTCTGGTTGATCAGGTGGTCAATCTAGTTTCCTCCTCGATTGAACCATGAACCCAAGTATCTGATCCAATTATGTCACCGATCAACGCTGCTCTTCATCAAAAGAGTGATGCCAAAGTGGTCGATCCAGTTTCGCCATCGGTCGATCCCATTCCTCCATTGAGGAATGTCAAAGTGACTGATCCAATCCCTTCCTTGGTCAGTCCCACTCTTCCTCTGAAGAGTGCCAAAGTGGTCGAACCATTTTCTCCATCAGTCGATCCAATTCCTCCATTGACCAATGTCAAAGTGACTGATCCAGTCCCTTCCTCAGTCAGTCCCACTCTTCCTCTGAAGAGTGATAAGGTGGTCTATCCAAGTCCACCATTGGTTGATCCGATCCAATCATCGGTCGATCCTACTCCCCTTCTAGCGAGTAAACCCGATACTGCCCATGTTTTTCTCATTAATACAGACTCTATCGTACCAGGGGGCATTCCTCCTTCTCCTGCGAAACCCCCTCCAAGTAATGAGGCCATCCTTTTTTATTGGGGTGTGCTAACTAGACCTCATCTTCCCTTCCACATTCCTTTCCAGATTACTGTACAGGTTCATGGTTGGGACATTCCTGAAATGTTGATAGATGAAGGTGCATCTGTTAGTATTTTGTCTTCTCTTTCTTGGTACGTTTTGGGTTGTCCGCAACTTGCACCGGTTACATAGAATCTGTTAGCTTTTAATAGATGAACTAGTCAACCTTTAGGGATCCTTCCTCATTTTCCTATAACTTTGGGAGGGAAAACTGTCTTTATCGATGTCATGGTAGTCCGAGACCCCTTGGATTTCTCTTTACTCCTTGGGCGAGATTATGTCTATGCTATGAAAGCTCTTGTATCCACCCTTTTCCGTGTGATATCTTTCCCTCACGATGGAAGAATTGTGACTGTTGATCAACTTTCATTCATCGGCCCTGACTGGGTTACCTCCCTATGTGGTTCCTATATGCAGACAGTATCGCCCCCGCCACATGTCAATTATGTGGCATTGTCTGCCATAACTTCAACTTCTGACGATTTGGATCCGGTAGTTGACATGGTCATCTCTTCGGTAGGGTTATTGGAGCCTAATCTCCTTACTCCTATCACGGCCCTCGATATGTGTCCCTTCTCTAGTGATTATCTTCCATCAAGAGAAGATCTCCTGGAGGCCATGACCACGTTCTATCCATTGACATGGTACCCTTCCAGAGCATTATCCTCTTGGAATCCATGATCAAGACGCCATTACGAGCATAGTTTCTCTTCTCTGTGGAAAGCTTGTTAAAAAATGAAACAGAGGTCCTGAGAATAGTTATTTTCCTATGTCAAGCTCGTTTAAAAATGAAACAGTCATCTCTCTTGAACTTTCATTTCATCCACCTGTATCCTTTTTCTCCATCTAGCACAGAAATTGGTGACAACCTCAAAGTCGATGAATGAACTGAAGCTTGGGGGGCATGTCTCCATCCTTTGATGATCATTCTAGAGTTAAGCCACTAGCTTTCATGCTGGGGGAATACCGAGCTTAGTATTTGTTCTTTCTCGTGCTCGTAAATACAAGAGAATGCAACCAGGTAGACTTTTATCTTTTTTTCGGACATGTATGGATACACAAAAAATGAACCCCCTGGAGTCTCCTTTAAGCTCGTTTCAGACTCTCTAAATATGAAAAGATTGTCGAGTGATCTTGCTTCCTTTCACGCTCGTCGAAAGGTTCGAAAGGGCGTCTTTTGAGCGATAGTTTATCTCTTTTTCGGTCTCGTTAGACTACTGTATGAAAAAGGAACTGAGAGAGTTCTCTTTTAAGTGTTTTTCCAGACTCTATAATCATGAAAAACCTTCGAGTCTTTTGTCTTTGGACTCGCTAAAACACACATCAACAGGCCCATACGGGATCGAACCCTTACTTCTTCCAGTTTGTTAAACAAAGGAAGAGGAACTTACCGAAGGTGAGTTATATCGAGCATGTGTTATCCTCCTCGAGCTCATTAAATCAAAAAGAGGTACTCATCTATCTGGATGGGGGAAAATTGAAAGAAGAAAGCCAAGCAGTCTCTTGAGAACATTATCAAGAAATTCTTAGAGTCGCCCTTGAACACAAAACTTTGTCATATGCATGCATTATAGCCTGCTGAACCTCTGCACTGAGCCAATTCTTTGAGTTTCTTTCACTCCTTTGGGTCACCCGATGCAAGTCGCAACATCCACTGCATCATCAAGTTTTGGTCCATCTCATGTTTTTTTTGTTGTGCCTCAGTGTTCAAGGGAAGTAACTACCTCGAGAGTCAGCCATCCCAAATATCTTTCCTCAAAACCCGTGTCAGTCCATTTTCTTTTGATCTACCAATTACATCTCTATGTCTGTTTCGTGTCGTTGATGGGGGATACATCAAGGCATTCCCTCGACGAGTCTATTCCTATTGACTTCAACACATTATCCAGGAATTAGACTTAGAAACCAATTAGTACTTTGGGACCTACATGCCTCAATGGCAGGCCTCCTCACATTCGACAGTGGGTTTACATCATTGACCTCTGATCGAATGATTCCATGGATGTTCGACTTCATCTCATCCATTCACATTCGTTGCAATGTAATAGAGTACCTTGGGAATCATTGACATTAATGGTGATTTCCCTCGCGCCTGTTAACGGTTTACCTCATTGACCGATAATCAAGTGGTTTCTGCCATGTTCGACATCAGAACATCTATTCACATGGTTATAGTCATACTACATTGGGATCGGTAAGAAGACCCTGGGTTGAATGATCACTTTGATATGTACTTTTCCCAGGTTACAATGGAGTTTATTCTGAACAATGACACATATACTGTTACATAGATCCACTTTGTATCGGTCGTGGCTATGTCTTGTCATCTCGTAGATCCACTGTGTATTCTTCGTGGCTACGATCATTTTGTGTCATAAGCGTATAGATCCATAGTGTATTTTCAGTGGCGATACCTTTTTATCAATACAATTATGGATCCGTAGTGTATTTTATGGCGGCCATATCTTGCAAGTCTTGATCACCCAAGCATAGGTATGCCTGCCTTGGGTTCGAAACATGTCATAATATTTGTTGGATGTTTGTGTGAAACTTTTGTTAGGTTCTCTGCATCTATACCCTTGCTTGAAAGTCTACAAAGCATTTCAGTTATCAGTTCCTATCTTCTAACTTCATACTTTGGGGGGCAATCTATTACACGTCAAAATTACTCACTTTGATAGTGTCACAAGTGTCTTCATTACAAAGGTCGCAAGTGTCGCATTTTGCTCACAAGGTCGCAAGTGTCGCATGTTGCTCACAAGTGTCATAAGTGTCAAAGAAAGCATACTGCCATGATGCTTATGTCGTGCATATAAAGACATGATAAGGACACTTGAAACACCTCAAACATTTGGTTTGGAAGAGGAGAAATGAGTCAGCAGTCTTACAAACCTTTTTCCATCTGAAAGCACCTCAAAAACAGAGTTTTTGGAGGGGAGCACTCCCCTATACCTCTTCTGGGAGCACCGACGCTCCCCCTTACACTATCTGGGAGCGTTATAAAGCTCCTATGGCCCTTTTGAGGGAGCGCTATAGATTTTTAGAGCGCTGGCGCCGCCCTAAAGCCTCCTAGGGAGAACTACAGCACTCTAATCGTCCTTTCGAGGGAGAGCTACCTATTCTGGGTAGTTGTTAAGTTGTTGAGATGAATGGGGAAAGGATCCTTTCATTCTTGGAAGGTAGTTGGATTCGAATCCCTAGTCCAACCATGATCTTAGGACAGATCCTTAACTGAAGGAGGAAAATCCTCAACTTCCCCAAGGATATCTCAAGTGGTTAAAGCCTCTCCAAGGCTATATAAGCAAGCTTTCTAATGGTGAAAGAGGACTGGAAAAAGGAGAATCACACCAAACTTATGATCTCATAAGTGGTGCTAGAATAGAGATATTTTGGAGGCAAGAGACCTATGATATCATGGGGAGCAATTAGTGAAGCTATCATCATTCAGATCATGGATCTTTTGAGCAAGGGGTAGACAAAGAGGTCTTGGCAGAGCTGCTACAATCAATCCATGGCTGTAAGCAATGTTTTGTCCTCATTAATATAATTTGCTTGGCCTGTTTATTTCTAATTCATATTCAATGTCACATGAATTTGTCTCTTTAGTAGATAGACCTATTTCGGACTAATCTTGATAGAGTAGGAAGTGGTTGTACTTTGGTTGTCTATAGGACTCATCAAGGAGCAAGAGTTTGGAGTTCGATTCGAAGCATGTAGGGACAAACGTCAATTAAAAGGTACCTCTATCATCCTTCCTTCTCATGTATTAGTTTGTGTAGATATGAAAGGAAGTCAGTGTCCATGTTAAGTACTTTCTGTCTTAGAGTTTAGGGTCTATCTCTTTGAGGCAATCTACCTGTCCGCACAGAGATTTTCCTACAACACAAGGTAAGGAAGGGCAAGGCAAGGAAAGGTATGATGTGACATGGAAACGAAAGGAAATGTAAGACAAGGTGAGACAAGGTAAGGGAATGCAAGGTAATGAAAGGCAAGGAAAGGAAAGGAAATGTAATACATGGCAAGGAAAGACAAGGAAAGGTAAGACATGGAAAGGAAAGGAAAGGTAAAGCAAGGCAAGGAAAGGAGAGGAAAGGAAAGGTAAGGTAAGGCAAGGAAAGGAAAGGAATGTCAAGGTAAGAAATGGAAAGGAAAGGAAATGTAAGGAAAGGAAAGGTAATACATGGAAAGGTAAGGAAAGGTAAGACAATTTAAGGAAACACAAGGTAAATCAAGGAAAGGAAAGGAAAGGCAAGGTAATACATGGAAACACAAGGCAAGACAAGGTAAGACATGACAAGGCAAGTCATGGAAAGGAAAGGAAAGAAAAGACAAGGTAGGGAAAGGCAATCCAAGGATAGGAAATAAAGGACAACAAAGGTAAGGCAAGGTAAGGTAAGAGATGGGAATGCAAGGCAAGGTAAGGCAAGGAAATACAATACAAGGAAACGTAAGGAAAGGAAACATAAGGAAATGTAAGGTAAGACATGGAAATGAAATGCAAGGTAGGGATAGGAATGGCAAGGAAAGGTAAGGAAAGGCAAGGTAAGGAAAGTAAAGGAAAGGCGAGCCAAGACAAGGTAGGGAAAGGAAAGGTAAGGCAAGTCTAGGCAAGGCAAGGAAAGGCAAGGCAAGACAAGGTAGGGAAAGGTAAGGTGAGTCTAGGAAACCAAGGCAAGAAAAGGTAAAAAAAGGCTAAGCAAGAAATGAAAGGAAAGGGAAGGGAAGGCTAGACATAGTTCCCTAACAACAAAAAAGTACCACAAAATACAAGATTACTAGAACAACCATAAAATGAAGCCAAAATTTCAATCATTCATAAATCTGATTTTTTTTTTCAATTATTCCTTTTACACACCTATGGTCATTCACGTAGACCATCAGGATCACTTCTAATATTGATGGTATCCATTAAATTCTTGTTCTTAGAGTAAGGAAATAAGTATCATACCTATGATTAATTATTACTTTTCATTATTTGTTGTTGGAGGTTTGTACCAACAACCAAGTTCATAAAGTGGTATACAACTTCACCTGACATATAATATTGAAAGACATAACCACCTTTATTCTGTGTTTTTTCATCCCGTGTAAGATATTCTCCTTTAATAACCATCAACCCATTCAGAAATTCAATGTCCTCAGATTCTGTTACTGATTGCATGAGGTATGATTTCCCTCTAAGCAACATGACAACCAATAGTCAGTGCCCCATTCATTATCTATTATGGAAACCAATAAGTGTATGTGCCCTGCAAAAAAAATGGAGTGCCAACAAGTGAGTCCACTAAATGACCAAAGAATAAAACATTGATGTTAGTTATTCAAAATTTAATAGAAAGTTTCACCGAACTTGGCAGTACGATATTTGAGATGTGATCATAAGATGCTGAATTTTTTTATTGGTCCTCCTCCAATTAGGATAATTCCATAGTTATAAATTGATCAATGGCGAGTGATACACGATCCAATCTATAAATCTAGTCCATGGATTCACAATCATCCGATTCATTACTACTACATGGACCACAAAAACAAGAGAGTTTTCGTGTCCATCTTTGAACTATTGTATTCTTTGATGTTTGAACTGAATGGAATCCACAAGTCCCCTGGATGTTTTTACATTCATGTCAATACAATTTATCTACGTTTTCCACCTCCAAAAAATATCTATGTACATGTCCTTTCCTGGGTGATTGGTCTCATGGGTTCTTGTTCCCTCTCCCATTATTGAATAACACCATTCAACAATGGATTTTTCATCTTGAATGAGGGAAGTAGTTGTGAAATTCATTTCTTTCCTATGTAATTCTCTTTGGATGCATGCACCTAATCCATCATTCTCCCCTTTCCCGTGTCCAGACTTTAAATAGTTTAAAATATGTGGTAACTTGAGTTTTTTGTGCAACATACACAACCATTGAAATACATGAGAATTTTTTAACTGACCCTTAGAACCATATGACCAAATCCAATGTTGATCCATCTATATGTTTTTATCCTTAAGGTGATTGTAAGAAGACTGAAAGAAATGTTGTACATAGGCTAAGTCATGGAACCGATCATCACTTATATAGAAGTGATACTCCTTCAATATAACTATGTTTTATTCGTTACTATCTGGCCCATGCATGTATGTGATATGGACCATTATTATGAATTTATGTAAGTGATAATATTGGCTTTGAATCAGATTTTGTGGTTGAAACATGTAGTTCTTAGTTAAATCAATGATTGATAAGACAATACCAACATGAAATGTGTCTCTGCATATTCTAAAATTCTCATCATTCCATCGAGCCACATGGACATATTGAACATATTGTTGTGTATTTTGAACAAATTCCTTGATGAAGTCACATACTCATACCTAGGAAGTCACCAATTGCATCTTTTTTCTTTCTTTCCCTCCATCAATATCATATTCGACATATTTAAATATTTGCAAGGAAACCTATTTCCTCCCCAATTCATACTCATCGCTTACATGGATTCACTTTCTCTATA
>ML792360.1:205096-216899 GCA_009831015.1 Picea engelmannii
AGGGGGAAGAGTTGGGGAGTGACAGGGAAGGAGATATAGTGAGAGAGAGAGGGAGGGGAGAGAGAGAGAGATCAAGGAAGGGAGGGAGAGAGGCAAAAAGAGAAAAAGATAGGTCTAGAGTGAGATGGATACAGAGAGTGAGGGTGTAGAGAGAGAGGGAGGAGGGAGAGAGAAAGCATGAGTAGAATATAGGTCAAGAGTGATATGGAGAGAGAGAGGGGGAGGGGGTGAAGAGAGAGAGAGAGGGAGGCATAACTAGGGTGTGATATCCCCAAAAATAAAATATTTTTGAAAGTTAAATTTGATGGAAATTTAATTCCGTTTTTAGTAAATTCGAAGTTGGAAATTTTTTTCCATTTATGGCAATTCCGAATTTCAAATTTGATATTTGTAATTAATTATTATGACTGTTGGGCAGAGTTATGATTGGGACTCAACTAACTATTTGACTATGACACTTGTATAAAAAAATAGGAGATTTATATTAATTGCAGGAGGACAAATGGAACAACCATGTTAAAATGAGCTGACCATGACTCCATGAGTGGGGAACAAGTTGGAACTGCCTCTAGGCTTATTATTACAAGTGGAAAATCAGATATTTGGCCATTGGCAAGCCTTGAAAATTAGGAGTTTATAAATCTACGAAAATCCCCCCCAAGGGAGGGGAAAAATACCTGGGAAAAATTGATATATAGCATATGTGAGGAGGTAGGACGCTGCCAAGTATGCTAGCAAATATTTTTGAGCTCTCCTTGTTGTTATGAGCACTGCTGAATAAGTGTGAGGAAAGAGGATAACTATTGGAATTGGAGGACAGTGCTAAGGAGGAGTTTCTAAGTTCACCCTCATGGATTCATGGTCAGGCTAGGGGGTGAAATGAGAAAGTGGTTTTGGCTACCCTATTCTATGGTTGGGAGGAACGTGGTTGCTCCCTTTGTCTTTCCGCAAAACTGTTCCGGATATGTAGACTTTTCCTTCTCTGTGTGAATGATCATATCTATTTGTTGTAATGTAACTGTGTGAATGATTATTTTGATTTTTCGTAATGTATCTAATTGTACTAACTTGAGATGGCCTCCATAGACGATATCTGTTCATTATATGAAGTCTTATAATCAAGCAATTAAATTCAAGGATCACCCCTCCTGAATTAAAAACCTGAGACAGAGTTATTCGTGTGCAAGTGAATTGATAGTATAAATTCATCTATAGGCAAGGGTTATTAATTTGTAATTGTAATATCAGACAGATCTCGATTGAGTGGGTTTAAACTTATAGACTCATGTATTTATATGCATATATTATTCTGGAATAAAAAGATAGAATCATAACTTTACTCGGATCTTTATCTCCAATCTAAATAATCGCTATGGAAGAATTGAACCATTTGGGTAATGATTATAGGGAATGTCGAAACGGGATAAAATGATTTAGTATTATAGATCTAGAGTATGTGGATCCAATTTTTTTCTCTAGCGTTGAAAACAGGGCCTGTCCTCTAGGCAATAACCCTAGTATTTGAGATTTTAGGATATAATGAAATCTGAATGACCCTTTTTAAAATTGGGCAACTGACGCTATGAAAAATAGAGGTCAATTGGGTTTTCGGCAATTAGAAACACCGAACTCAAAATTAAAAGGTTTTCATGCACCAAGTTACATTAATGATTGGGGTTTCGGGGTTCGGTATGTCGGGGTTAAGAACACCTGACATTCAATAAATTGAAACATGAAAAGCCAAATTGTGAAATGTGAAGGCGCTGTGGGCCCTGCATTTCAGATTTTGGGGTTCAAGACGTCGGGGTTTATGAACACCTGTCGTTCAAACAAGATGATACGAAAAATGCCAAATTGAAAAATGTGAATGGACTGTGGGCCCTACATTTCGGGTGTCAGATTTCGGGGTTTAGTAAAACAAGGGAATTTCGTGATTTTGTAACAGTGAGTCTCGAGTGCCGAAATGTCCACTTTGTGTTTAACCCCTTTTTCTAAAATTATGCTCGTTCTTTACTTGAATGATTTGTGTATCTGATTGTATACCTCTAATTGTGCTAAGACAAAATAATTTTCATGGATGTCATCAGTGCGTTGTGAGGAGTTATAATCAAAGACTAAATCCGGGGAATGATTCCTCCTGAATTCAAACGCTAGACCAAAATTATCTACATATGAATTTAATGAACAAATCCACTTGCAAGAGAATATTTTAACTTTGAAATCATATTTCGAGGTAGGATTGTCTATGTAAAGATGAGATTGAAATATACCGAACTATTTATAGGCATCGGTTTACTTATGTAATTGAAGTTCTAGCAGACTTACCTTTGAATAATTGAATTTGGAAGAGACATGTACACATAGTACTTATAGATTTAAAGATATATATATATATATATATATACAGAAGGTATATGGATACCCGTGCAGTTAGTACTGCGTACAGACCATTTCAATAGATGAAGTAGAAAGACACACGCAGAAACTTGTCGTCACAATATTCAATAAATAACTGTGGGGCCAGTATTTCGGGGTTTCGCGATTCGGGACTTCACGACTCCGGTTGCAACATCCTAAGCCTTTCGATTTCCCAGGTCCCGAAATGTCGAAAGGGGCTTAATGGGTTTGTCTCTTCCTATAGCCTCCGTCCATGTGACCACGCCTTGTGACCTGGGCTATCTCCTTGGAGTGTGTCACGATTTCAAGGTTTGTAAGGTTGCGATGTAACTCCAACCTTTCCTCCTTCTAATCCCCGAAGTCCGAGATTTTCCCCTCCATTTTCCCCAAAGACGAAATGACAAAAATTTTCACCTAGAGATATCAACGAAACCGATTCTTTCAGGATTGTCGTGAACCGGGAGTCCACGATGTAGCATCTACAAACCTCCTTGCTGCTCCAAAACCTGAACTCCGAATCAGTGAATTTCAAGGCACGAGATCAATGACTCCTGTTGCTTCTCATCCAATGGACATTATTCCTCCTGAGCTTCTGAACACTAAAGTACAATCAATATTAACTTCCACACTGATCTATGAGATCCAACGGTCCATGGGATTTCAGTACCTTTCCTGAGGAAATCTCACCATCCATTCTTCTAAGGATATCTAGCCAAAATGATTTGGTGTTCTACCACCGAATCTTGACTCTACGGGATGATCTTTGATCCTCGCCTCCATTTAAGTACTTCAAAGGTGATATCCCTTCTGAGCTTTATCCCTCTGAACATCAAGGGTTCCTTCGACCTAAGTTTAGACATCGCCTTTATACATTTGAGTATGCTAGTGTAGTTTGAGAATTTAGGGAAGAATAGAGTCATGGAAGGAATTTACCCACATAGGCTTTTACGTTCCAATAGATTAGACTGGTGTAATAATATCCTTATGGATAGAGATGAATCATTCCTTCTCTTAAATTCTAAACTTAAATGAAAATTGATTTATGTCATAGAAAAAGGAAATAAATATATTTTTTTTTATGGTAAATTTGTGGTTCATTACATATGGCATCAGAGAAAAAGTTACAACACTGGGCCTGAACAGGGCCACATTAATTGCTTAGTATATATTCTGATTTATGAAAAAACTAATAAATCTTGTGGTTACAAACAAAAAGCCTTTATGTTTTGTGTTGATTATGGTAGCCCAAGAAGGTGCATAAATCAGGATGGAAGTGAATCTGCAACAAGGACCTCCTGGAGATACAAGAAAAAATAGTGATGGAAGCTCACCCACAGAGGTGTTGGAAACAATGAGGAACCTTATTGTTGAACTACAGGTTTTCAAGGCCGACAATGAAAAATTGAAGAAAGCACAGTAGGAACAACAAGAGATAAATGAAGTCCTGTTGCGTAGTATAGTAACCAAGAAAAGTCCAAAAGATGATAAACATGATGAGGAGGTTAGCGAAAGGGCCTCCAAGAATTCTAGTGCGGAAATAGAAAAAGAAGACAGTTCATCTGAAGGGACACCTTCCGCTGAAGACAAAACCATACCATACAGAAAAAGAAAACAAACAGACCACCTTGAAAGGGAATATAAAAAGATTAAACCAGCTATCTTTGATGGAGAATCTAGGACAGGAGAAGAAGTTGAGGCATGGTTGTTGGACATCAAAAAATACTTCCAGATCTACAACTATTCCAACAACATGAAGGTCAGAATGACCATCTACAATCTGAAGGGGAAAGATAGCATTTGGTGGCAGGACCTTAAATTGACCAAGGGCCTAAAGGAGAAACAATTGGAATGGTCCGAGCTTAAGAAGTATTTCAAGAAACAATACCTTTATGAAAGCTATTATGAAAGGAATACGGAAGAATTTTATGAGTTACGACTCAGACAAATGACGATAGAGGACCTTATAAATAAATTTCTGGAACTACTAAGGTTCGTACCATACATCCAAGAGGATAAGGTAAAAATCCAACGATTCTTAAGTTGTTTACCATAGACCTACCAGGAAAGAATTGAGTTTGACAACCTCAAATCCTTGAGTGAGGTATTCAGGAAAGCACAAACATGCTATGACCAGTATAAACAACGGGAAGAGTTTCCAAAGACATGGAAGGATAAGAAGCAATATCAAATGAACTAGAGGAAGAAGGGATACCAGCCAGCTCCTTATCGGGTTGCAGAAAAATGTTTCCCAAGGAAGGATTTTCACTACAATCATCTGAATACGCAAGGTAGCGATAAACCGGTAAACCTGGGAATGAAGAAGTTTGGGGACAACTCTCGCGAGCCATTAAAGTGTTGGGAGTGTGGAGAACCTCATCTCTGGAGGAACTGTCCACGTTTAATTGCAGCCAACAAAACTGTTGTTCACAATTTGTAGGAAGCCTCCACAGTGGGAGACGTGGGAATAAGTGTACATCAGATAAACGTAGCCATAGATTGTCGACAAGCTGACCACCAGTCCTCGATGGTAGAAATCGAAGGTAAAATCCATGACACTCGAATTTCTGTTTTAATTGACCCGGGAGTTACGTTAAGTTATATTACTCCCGATGTAGTAGAGTCGAATAAACTTAAGAAACAAAAGCACGCAAAATCTTGGCTTGTACAATTAGCAACAGGTACTAAAAGAAAAGTAGTTAACTTTATTTCTGATCTTGAGTTCAACTTAGATGGTCAAAATATAAGGACCAATATGAACATCCTACCACTAGCATCTTATGATATGATTATTGGGATGGATTGGTTGGAACAACACAAAGAAGTACTAGACTATTCTACAAAGATACTTATCTATAAAGATAATTTTGGCACTGTTAGAAAAACCCAAGGCATACCAAAACCTGTATCAGTCAGACAAGTTTCAGCGATGCAACTCAAGAAATTTATTAGAAAGGGATGTCAAGTTTACACCATCCAAGTGACGAATCTATTAGAAAAGGAAGATAAGCCCAAGTTAGTAGACTTTGTTGTCCTATGTGAATTTAGAGACATGTTTGTAGATGAGATACCAGAATTACCTCCTAGAAGGGAAATAGATTTCTCCATAGAATTACTACCCAGATCAGCCCCTATCTCAAAAGAACCCTACCGAATGAGTCTACAAGAACTAACAGAATTAAAAATACAATTATAGGAATTATTGGACAAAGAGTACATCAGACCAAGTGTCTCGTCATGGGGTGCACCAGTCCTCTTTGTGAAAAAGAAAGATGGTACTCTAAGACTATGTATCGATTATAGACAACTGAACAAAATGACTATTAAGAACAAATACCCCTTACCAAGGATAAATGATCTGTTCGATCAAGTTGGTGGGGCCATGATCTTTTCAAAACTAGATTTATGATCTGGTTATCATCAAGTTAGGATAAAGGACCAGGACATAAACAAAAAAGCTTTTCGAACAAGATACAAACACTATGAGTTTGTAGTCATACCTTTTGGACTCACTAACGCACCAACCATGTTTATGTGCTTGATGAACAACATTTTCAGTCAGTACTTAGACAAGTTCATAGTAGTATTTATCGACGATATTCTAGTCTATTCTAAAATGGAGGAGGAACATGATGAACACTTAAGAATATTTCTGCAAACATTAAGGAAACACAAACTATATGCAAAATTTGACAAATGTGACTTTTATCAAAAAGAAATACAATATTTAGGTCATGTCATTTCCTCTGAAGGTATTGTCATAGACCCGAAAAAGATAAAAGTCATTATGGAATGGCCAGTACCTAAGGATGTGGTAGATATCTGGTCATTCATGGGAATCACTGGATATTATCGCAGGTTTATAGAAGGGTTTTCCAATATAGCCTACCCTATCACGTCATTACAAAAGAAAGGGACCAAATTTAACTGGTCGCAAAAGTGTCAAGAAAACATTAACAAGCTGAAAGAATTATTGAGATCGGTGCCCATTTTGAAGGTAGCAAACCCAGATAAAGACTTCACAATATGTGTTGATGCAAGTAAAGAGGGACTCAATGGTGTCCTAACTCAGGAAGGGCATGGGATTTGTTACGAGTCCCAGAAATTAAAAGAACATGAGCAAAATTATGTCACTCATGACTTAGAATCGACAACAGTAATACATGCCTTAAAAATGTGGCGACACTATATAATGGGTATAAAATTCCTACTATTGGTGGATAATAGTGGGGTGAAATATCTGTTTAACCAACCAGACCTTAATGCAAGACAAGCAAGGTGGCTAGCCTTCTTCAGGGAATTTGACTTCGAGGTTAGACATATCAAGGGCAAGGAAAATAAAGTAGTATGTGCTTCAAGAAAAAGAGTCCATGGGTTATTTGAGATAAATATCAGTAGGGAAAAAAGTGATTTGGAACAAAGAATAAGGATGACAAGTATTAACGATGGAAATTACACTAAGATGTTGGCAGAATTTCAAAATAGTATCGCAAACTCAAATAAACTAGATATAAATATCAACAAGAAGGGACTATTAAGATTTAACAAATAGACTGTACATACCAGATTCAACAAATTTAAAATTAATTGTCTTAGATGAAGTGCATAAGAAACCGTATTCTGGCCACCCAGGTTACCAGAAAATAGTAACAACACTCAGAAAGCTATTGTACTGGCCTAATATGAAGGGCGAAACAACAGAGTACTTAGCTACGTGCCAAGATTGTCAACAATTTAAGGTTGAACACCAACATCCAGCCAGCCTATTATAGTCACTACCAGTACCAGAATGGAAATGGGAGACAATATAACTGGACTTTATAACAGGTTTGCCTAAAACTCAGAAAAAGAATGATTCTATCATGGTTGTAATTGATAAACTTAGTAAGTCTGCACACTTTATTCATGTAAAGTCTACTTTTAAAGATATAAACATTGCTGAAATATTCATGAAAGAAATTTTTAGACTATATGGTATTCCTAAAATGATGATTTCAGATAGAGACATAAAATTCACATCCGCTTTTTGGAAGGAATTGTTTGCAGGGCTAAATACTAATTTTAATTTCAGTACGAGTTATCATTCCCAAACGGATGGACAGACCGAAAGGAAAAACCAAATCATAGAGGATATGATCTGCATGTACATAAGAACAAAACTGAACAAGTGTGAAGACTACCTACACCTGGTAGAATTTGCATATAACAATGGGTACCAAACTTTGGCTAAATTGAGCCCTTTCGAAATACTGTATGGTAGAAAGTGTACAACTCCAATTAGTTAGGACAACCCGGCTGACCAACTCATGGTTGGACCAGAGATGCTCCAAGAAATGGAGAACATGGTAAGGAAGGCACAACATAACTTAAAATAAGCATAGGATAGACAAAAGAGCTATGCATATTATAAAAGAAGACACTTGGAATTTCAAGTAGGAGACCATCTTTATTTGAACGTCAAAGCCCGTAAAATATCGTTGAAGCTAGGGAACTGTGCCAAGCCGACACCGAGGTTTTGTGGGCCCTTCGAGATACTAGCTTGAATTGGACCCATAGCATATCAACTTGGACTTCCAGCTAATCTAAGAATTCATAATGTATTTCATGTTTCTTTGTTAAAAAAATATATTCATGACCCTACTCATAGGATTGATTGGAACTTGGTGCAGGTGGAACCTGAAGGCGAGTTCCAGGTGGAACCCCTGGACATTCTGGACTGAAGAGAAATAACACTTCGGAACAGAGCCATCGCTCAGGTAAAGGTGCAATGGAAGCACTTTAGTCCTGAGGAGGCCACTTGGGAGTTGAAGGGAGATTTGTGGAAATCTCATCCAATCTTGTTCCACGAAAGGGACAAACACTGAGGACAGTGTTTTACTGAAGGGGGAAAGGATTTGATATCCCCAAAAATAAAATATTTTTGAAAGTTAAATTTGTTGGAAATTTAATTCTGTTTTTAGTAAATTCGAATTTGGAAAAGTTTTTCCATTTATGTCAATTTTGAATTTTGAATTTGATATTTGTAATTAATTATTATGACTGTTGGGCAAAGTTCTGATTGAGACTCAACTAACTATTTGAATATGACACTTGTATAAAAAAACAAGAGATTTATATTAATTGTAGGAGGACAAATGGAACAACCATGTTAAAATCAACTGACCATGACTCCATGAGTGGGGAACAAGTTGGAACTACCTCTGGGTTGATTATTACAATTGGAAAATCAGATATTTGGCCATTGGCAGCCACTGAAAATTAGGGGTTTAGAAAGCTGCGAAAATCCCCCCCAAGGGAGGGAAAAATGACCTGGGGAAAATTGATATATAGCATATGCGAGGAGGCAGGACACTGCCAAGTATGATGGGAAATATTTTTGAGCTCTCCTTTCTATTATGAGCACTGCTGAATAAGTGTGAGGCAAGAGGATAATTGTTGGAATTGGAGGAAAATGCTGAGGAGGAGTTTCCAAGTTCTCCCTCATGGATTCATGGTCAGGCTAGGGGGTGAAACAGGCAAGTGGTTTTGGCTGCCCTGTTCTATGGTTGGGAGGAACATGGTTGTTCCCTTTGTCTTTCCGCAAAACTGTTCTAGATATGTAGACTTTTCCTTTTCTGTGTGAATGATCATATCTATTTGTTGTAATGTAACTGTGTGAATGATTATTTCGATTTGTCATAATGTATCTAACTGTACTAACTTGAGATGCCCTCCATAGATGATATTTTTTCATTATATGAAGTCTTATAATCAAGCAAATAAATTTGGGGATCGCCCCTCCTGAATTAAAAACTCGAGACAGAGTTATTCGTGTGCAAGTGAATTGATAGTATAAATTTGTCTATAGGCAAGGGTTATTAATTTGTAATCATAATATCAGGCAGATCTAGATTGAGTGTGTTTAAGCTTATAGACTCATGTATTTATATGTATATATTATTCTGGAAGCAAAAGATAGAATCAGAACTTTACTCAGATCTTTATCTCCAATCTAAATAATCACTATGGAAGAATTGAACCATTTGGGTAATGATTATAGGGAATGCCAAAACGGGATAAAATGATTTAGTATTATAGATATAGAGTATGTCAATCCAATTTTTTTCTCTAGCGTTGAAAACAGGGCCTGTCTTCAAGGCAATAACCCTGGTATTTGAGATTTTAGGATATAACAAAATCTGAATGACCCTTTTTAAAATTGGGCAACTGAATGTTGTGAAAAGTAGAGGTCAATTGGGTTTTCGACAATTACAAACACCGAACTCAAAATTAAAGGGTTTTCATGCACCAAGTTACATTAATGATCAGGGTTTCAGGGTTCAGGATGTCAGGGTTACGAACACTTGACATTCAATAAATTGAAACACAAAAAGACGAATTGCGAAATGTGAAGGCACTATGGGCCCCACATTTCAGATTTCAAGGTTTGGGACATCGGGGTTTATGAACACCTGTCGTTCATACAAGATGATATGTTAAATGTCGAATTGTGAAATGCAAAGGGACTATGGGCCCTACATTTTGGGTGTCAGATTTCGGGGTTTAGTAAAACAAAGGAACTCTGTGATTCTGTAACAGTGAGTCTCGAATGCCGAAATGTCTGCTTTGTGTTTAACCCCTTTTTCTAAAATTATGCTCGGTCTTTACTTGAATGATTTGTGTATCTGATTGTATACCTCTAATTGTTCTAGGACGAAATAATTTCCATGGATGTCATCGGTGCGTTGTTGGGAGTTATAATCAAAGACTAAATCCAGGGAATGATTCCTCCTGAATTCAAACGCTAGACCAAAATTATCTACATATGAATTTAATGAACAAATTCACCTGCAGGATAAGATTTTAACTTTGAAATCATATTTCGAGGTAGGATTGTCTATGTAAAGATGAGCTTCAAAGATACCGAACTATTTATAGGCACCGATTTACTTCTGTAATTGAAGTTCTAGCAGACTTACCTTTGAATAATTGAATTTGGAAGATGCCTATACACATAGTACTTATATATATATATCTATTTGTACAGAAGGTATACGGATACCAGTCCAATTAGTACTGCATACAAACCATTTCAATAGATGAAGTAGAAATACCCACGCATAAACCTGTCGTCATAATATTCAATAAATAACTGTGGGCCCAGTATTTCAGGGTTTTGCGATTCGGGACTTTGCGACTCTAGTTGCAACGTTCTAAGCCTTTCGATTTCTTGGGTCCAAAAATGTCGAAAGGGGCTTAATGGGTTTGTCTCTTCCTATAGCCTCCGCCCATGCGACCACACCTTGTGACCTGGGCTATGTCCTTGGAGTGCATCATGATTTCAGGGTTTGTAAGGTTGCGATGTAACTCCAACCTTTCCTCCTTCTAATCCCCGAAGTCCGAGATTTTCCCCTCCATTTTCCTCGAAGACGAAATGCCATAAATTTTCCCCTCGGGTGATCAATGGACCTGATTCTTTCGATATTGTCGCGAACCGGGAGTCCACGATGTAGCATCTACAAACCTCCTTGCTACTCCAAAACCCAAACTCCGAATCAATGAGTTTCAAGGCACGAGATCAACGGCTCCTGTTGCTTCTCATCCAATGGATGTTGTTCCTCATGAGCTTATGAACACTAAACGACGATCAGTCTTCACTTCCGCACATATCTATGAGATCCAACTATCCACGAGATTTCGATACCTTTCTCGAGGAAATATCACCGTTCGTTCTTCTAAGGATATCTGGACAAAATGATTTGGCATTCTACAACCGAATCTTGACTCTGCAAGACGATCTTCGATCCCTGCCTCCCTTTAAGTACTTCAAAGGTGCTATCGCTTATGATCTTTATCCCTCTGAACATCAAGGGTTCCTTCGACCTAATTTTAGACATCACCTTTATACATTTGAGTATGATGGTGTAGTTTGAGAATTTAGGGAAGAATAGAGTCATGGAAGGAATTTACCCACATAAGCTTTTCTATTCTAATAGATTAGACTGGTGTAATAATATCCTTATGGACAGAGACGAATCGTTCCTTCTCTTAAATTCTAAACTTAAACAAAAATTGATTTATGTCATAGAAAAAGGAAATAATTTATTTTTTTTATGGTAAATTTGAGGTTCATTACATAGGGGTAGAGAGAAAGAGGGGGGAGGGAGAGAGAAAGAGGGGAAGAGAGAGAGTGAGTGTGAGACTAACAAATCATATATATATATATATAGAGAGAGAGAGAGATGAGGTATATGTAGGAGAGAAAGAGAGAAGAGATAGTGGGAGGGAGTGGGAGAGAGTGAGGGAGGAGGGGGGTAGAGAGAGTGTGTGTGAGTGTGATAGGTGGAGAGGGAAAGAAAGAGATGGGGGATGGATAGGTAGTGCTTGAGAGTATGAGAGAGAGGGAGAGAGTAAAAAATATGGGGTAGAG
>ML792361.1:9530-34340 GCA_009831015.1 Picea engelmannii
CTTCCTTGATATAACGGTGGATAGGTTCATGGAGGGTAAGTTAATTGGTCAATGTAAAGTTTAATTTTTGTCTAATTATTTATGGGTTTCTTATCAATTTTACTTAAATACAATAAATTTTGGAAAACAAATCAACATTATTTTATTTGAAATGATTTTAACAATCTCCTATTAATTAAAATGACATAAAACAATCCACTTGGAGCATTTAAAGTTTGATTTGTAAAAAAACAGCTCACTTGAAATTTCATAAAATTCCGAAGCATTTAATGCTTGATTAGTAAGTTCCTAATTAAAATGACATAAAACAATCCACTTGGAGCATTTAAAGTTTGATTTGTAAAAAAAACAGCTCACTCGAAATTTCGTAAAATTTCGAAGCATTTAATGTTTGATTAGTAAGTTCCTCTTCTTAGGTAGTTGGGATTTTCTATAATTTTCATGCATATCTTTTATCATAATATACACTGCAAAATCATGGCACACCATCCATAGGCAGTTGGGCTTTTCTATAATTTTCATGCATATCTTTTAGCATAATATACATTACAAAATCATGGCACACCATCTTCTTCTGTGAGTTCTCTCAGCATAAGAATATGGAAAGTAGGTGTACCTTGGAAGACAACATTCACTGAATTCACTTAAGCTAAAGAAATGGAACAAACTTAGTTGTTGGGGGATTCTATGTAGAGGCGTTTGAAGCTTCCATTAAAAAACTAAATTGTTTCATCCATTACACCCCATTCATATCTACAGAGACTCATCAGATGGAGTTCTAAGAACAAAGCCACTCTCATATGCCATGCCATGCCATTTGTTGGAACAAGATTGTCTGTCATCAAACATGTAACTTAGTGGGATTGGTTTGTGGTTGAACAAAGCCACTCTCATATGCCATGCCATGCCATTTGTTGGAACAAGATTGTCTATCATCAAACATGTAACTTAGTGGGATTAGTTTGTGGTTGATTGTTAGCTCAATGCTCAGTGGTAGAATATGGATTCACCCTTTGAATAGCCTTTGAACATGGATTGACACTTTAAAATTTTAAAAAAATAGATGGTATAACCGTAGTGTTTTATTTTTACGAGAAAAATTGTGTGGAGAGATATAAGGGATGCGAGAGTTAAACACATTTTTAATATATTGTAACTTAACATTGGTTAGGAAATTCCAAAGTTATTAAATCTATGAATTTGAATCAATTTTAATAAAGATTAAATAACCAAGTAATAATGGAAACAAAAACTACAACAATATTTTCCGACTTACATTTATTTGTGCATGTAGGATTAGGGAATTATAGACCTTTATATTTTGACCAATGAGTAATCTAGGAGTTTCAAAATTGCATTTAAGTTTATGAAACATACAAATTTAATAACAATAATCCAAAACCCATTTGGTGAGATTAGATGTCATGATATGATAAATCGATTCAAAATTTAAGCCCTCTAGATTGTATTGGAGATTCTATGCAAGATAGGCATTTAAAGAGACCCTCAATATTGGACGGGGTTATATATATTAAAAAATTGGATGGGTTGATTCCCTACATATAGTATAGTGTTTCATACTCTTGTATAATTCAAGGATATCCACGTCAAGTGGGTTTACCTCAGGTGGTTGGGAGAAATGATTAAAGAATTCAATTTATACTTGTGACATTGTTAATAGTTACTAACACCTAGGTCTATCTAATTCTACTTCAACTTTTAAAGGCATGAAGTAGCCACCCTCACTTCACTTTTTCTTTTATACTATACACAAGTAATGTATTATTACAAATTTAAAGTGTTTCATAATCACTTCACTTTTTTCCTTTGTGACATTGTTAATAGTTACAAACCGTTGGAATACTGAGATGGGGGTGAATCAATATTCTATGATCATTTTTCTTTACCACAACTTACTTCTTAATCAAGATATGTTATTTCCAGTTAGTCAATGATGAACAATTTAAACCATACAATTCACAGTACATAGAGATTTACGTGGAATCCCAAATTAAAGAAAAACACAAAACATTATTTATAATTTTTTTTTGTAAGCACCAACTTACAACAGACACCAATTTGCAATAATTTTGGCAGGCACCAACCTGCAGGAGACACCAATCCCCTTGCTGAGCACCAACTCAACCAATGGGAACCAATCCACAAAATTATCGTTCACAGGCACCAACCTGTAGGAGACACATCTCCTTGCTGAGAAGCAACTCAACCAATGAGCACCAACCCATAGAATTATTGTTCACAGGCGCCAACCTGCAGGAGTCACCAATCCCATTCCTTTCTCCACCTTGCCACCCTAAACAATTTGTAAAGCGTAGTTTTCTTCAAAAGAATTATCCAACATGATTCATCCTTTGTATCTAAAGACCTCAGATATTCATCACTTCCATGCTTCCACTGCGCACCTCAGGGCCTCTTACCTTCACACTCACACCTCACCTAAATTTGATTTGGGAATCTTTATTTATACATTCTCCTTTGTCACAAATTTTTCCACAAAGACAAAATTCATGGGGTCGACTCTAGGTCCATCGATTCTTCCTATCGGGCTACAAAAACCTCCATGAAATCCAATCTTTTCTCCTTCTGTTGCACACAATTCTTCACACATAACTTAATGCTAAGGAGCCATCTGGTTTGATCTTTGAACAAATTGTGACCATCGATCTACGATCATGTTCATTCAGACTTCCGAGATTCCGTTACACTCTACACTATCTCGACACATTGCAACCATCAGATCTACCCCTCATTAATTCATGATCACAAATCTATTCTATGACATAGGTTTCAATGAGGCATTAATCCACTTCTCAATCACGTGACTAGGATCTAGGTCCACTAGCTAATTCTTTCTCCCAAATTTCACAGGCTTTATTCCTCTAGTTAACCCAAAAGTTGTTCCCAGTGCAAAATCTCCTCGTAGTCATTGACTTGTTTTTCAAATGGATGGTTGGATCTGCATCTTAGAATATAGTCAAATAATATGGGTGAGAGAGTTCACTCAGCAAGCAAGAGGCATTTTTTATGGAGGGTGCAACACTGCAACTGATAGAAGTGCGAATTGATCTGAGGGAGAGGGCGCAACACCTTTTTGAGAGAGAGTCACCTTCAATACGAATCATTCTGAGAAGAAGGAGAGATGCACATAACATTCTCCAACTCGTCCTCCTTTAAACTGACACCCTAAATTCGCATTAACACTACCATCAAACTAAGGTTGCATTAATTATCAATGGATAGCAGAATAGAGATGTGCACTAGTTCCTTTGGTGTGAACTCTCTCAATAATCACACAGAAACAAAAAAACAAATTTACACACACAGTGACTAAAGAGACGAGATTCAACAAAAAATTCATCAATCAAATTAGAGGACGATGTCTCTTTTTAATCAATCAAGGAGACTTCATACAACATTAATTTCCTCTTTTATTTTTCTGTGTTTCTCTACACATTCAGATTGGCAAGAGAAATTTCCCGCAGCAATTACTGACACAAATTGACTACTCATTATTTTAGACATCGCCATTGTTTACTTATGCTGGTGAATGATTTATGACCAATAAGGGATCGATTGACGCTAAAAAAGATCATAAATTAATATAGTGCATTCTTTTAGAACACCTTGCTTCCTGGACTGGCGAGATCGTATTACAATAGAAGTTTATACTAGTTATCCAAGGAAGGGACACGCCCTTCCTAGTGGCCCAATTCCTCCCGTTTATATATGGAAGCATCCCTACTTCTTCTACCAACTGAGGGAACTTTCACTGCACTGTCTTGACTGTCATCCACTTGTCCTATCTCTAGAGCTTGGCATGGTTTACCGACCAAGTATGAAACATGATGTTTCTTGGAACGATATAGTGTTACTTGAAAGGAAGTTGCGACTGGAGTGTGTTTCTGTGATAAATTATGAACGCCACTATGGTCACCTTGTTTTTCTCGGTGTTGATGTGTTTATCCTGACATAGTCAAAATGAGAGGCATCTCCATGGGCACCAGAGATTGAAATCCAAGAGAGACCTCGAAAGGTAAGAAGTCAGTGGAAGAGTGCATGGCCAAGTTATAAGGGCGCCACTTCTACGAATCCGACATCAGGAGGTGGAATTATTTGGCGTAGTGACATTAATTAAATTTGGCTATGGGCAATGTCTAAGAGTGGCAAGTCACCGAGTGACCTCCCTATTTATGCATCGTTCCAATAGAAAACTAAGAGGCAATCTGGGGTAAGGTATAACGATATTTAATTGTGGCTTGGGTGAGGGAATGATAAGTGGTAACTAGAGGACATTTGATAGTGTGTTGGGTAATCGGTCAGTATGACAGAGCATTGGGTAATGATGCATCATGAATGAGATCGATGGGTGGAGCAAGGGCTCAAGAGGGTGGGAGCCTTGAGGGAGACTGAGAGCCATTGGAAAATTTCGGGAGGAGAGGGAGTACTATGGCAGGTGTCAGATTAGTGAGGTTCTTGGGCTGAACATGGAGGGTAAAACACAGAGAGACATTGTTGGTATTGATAACATGGTGAGTGGTTGTGGTATTGGCTCACGACGATGGTGAAGTGATAGATGATGAAATAAGTACATATTTCTTCCCAACCTGTTTAAGGTGGTACTGATGAGTCTTGGCATGATACACCGTTTGTCGGTCTTGTTTGTAAGGAAGTCTGAGAAGGAGATCAACACAATATAATGGTGACACATCATAGATCATAGTGTCATGAAAAATACCAATGGCAAAAGTGACGATGCAGAACCAGGAAATAGTAATGCGAGTACCACCCTTCTGTACCCAACCAAGATGATATGGATCGGGGTGTGGGGTGGCGGGGAGTTTAAAATGTTGGACTAAGTCTTGTGATATCAGATTCTTTTGACTGCCATTGTCCAGAATGAGAGTGGCGAGTTCATTTTTAATTTGGTAGTTGTGAGTGAATAGGGGAACGTTAGGGCGACCTGGTTCTACTGTAGTCATGAGAATGAGGGATGGATCGAATTTGGTGGGGTTGGTGAGAGAGATGAATTCTAGTTTCTCGGGAAACTTAGTGGATTTGACCTCTGTAATGGCCCCTGTCGTTACAACTACATGCGACGCAAAGGAAGTGCAATTTTTTTTTTTTTGCAGGAAGGAAAGAACAACAACAATTAATCAACACAACTCTATGATGAACATCACACAAGCCAGTCAGGCAACAAAAAAAATAACGACCAAGAATACTAGCACATCGTGCGACTGGGTGCAACACACGAAAATCAATTGGACAAATAAAACAACTAAGCTATGGGACAACATCAAGATCAACCAGAAGCAACCAACATCAATGACACATGTAACTTGAACCTTCATGATGAGCGAGGAACCGACACAAACAAGAGTTACAACACAAGTACCAACATTGATTACGACGAACATTATGCCCACATCAGGAAGCTCAAGACTTTGGCCAGGTTATCATTCACATCCATCAATCAATGTGCGTAAGGATAACCTCATCAGGATTCATGTCTTCACAAGGCGATAGGTGTGACAACAACCATGACACAACAAAACATATCTAGACCTTGAAACCAAGAAAAATACCTCGCGCTAGGAGACCAGATTATCTATCAATAAAACACGAGGACTATACCCGAGCACCCAATCCACAAGTCAACAAGACGCAAGGTGACAACATTCAAAATTAAATTTACGAAACTAACCGAGGATTTCTTGTTCCTACAAGGCAATCTTATGGGTGTAACAACTATGACCAACCACCAATAAGATTCATCTTGAAGCTTAAAACATATATTAACCCACTAACATAGGCACATAAAACCAATCACTAGCACATAAATTCAAGTGATTAATTAAGGTATTCAATAACAATTTATTATTCAATTTGTAACGTCTTCTTGTATGTGTTTTCCCTTCCATCCAAACTGTTTATTTCATCAATAATTCAACTACAATTTTAACCCTTCTTGGTCAAAATTAAACAAGGAATAATCTCCTACTTACCTTCTAGTTTTCAAAATTTCAGTCCTTTGAAACATTAAAGGAACAAAGCATCTTAAATGAATAAATTATCGTTTAACATTGATAACCATGATCTAAATAACTGTGCTCTCTACAAATCTTGACATTAACCATTACAACATCTACAACCCATAAAATATTTGCATATCGTGCAACTTACCTTATCCAAGTGTACAATATATACATGTGATCTATTGACAAGAATAAAACAGTCATGTCTTAACTTAATCAAAGATAAAGGTCATGCTATCCTAAGCACCGATTAAATTACTTTTCATTGGAAATTGTAAACAATTATGGATACTGCATTAGTTATGGAATTATTAGATTGAATTTAAATCATAAGGGTAAGGTAAACATTCCAACTGTCCACTTGAATCATTGTTAAACTTTATTACTATTAGAAGGAATGCCTAAAATAAGCATTGCACAATATCTTATCCTAGACGTAGTGGTAGCAAGGAGGCACTGGAAACTTTACGTGTCTGATAATTCATTGGACGTGGCGAGTTTATTGTTTTTAATATGTTGGAAAGTCCCATTTATAGCTCAATACTTGGGACGAGTGGATGTGATAATAAATTCCTTTAGTGTCAGAAAATTGAAATCGAAAATCATGTATGACGAAACTGAGAGATGGTAGGATGGTCGAAGAGGAAATATGATTTGGAGAGTTTGTTCTCCACAAGGTAAGACTGGTATGGACCTTGTGCATAATGAATAAATTCCATGAATAAGATGAAGTTCAGGTGTTAGAGACATCTCCAATACTACTTTTATGGGGGAGAATCCCATGAAATTTAACAATATAGGAAGAAGGTACGTAATTCTCCTGGCTACAACCTGACACTTTAAGTAACTATCTAAATTCCAAGGACGCAGTGAGAATCAAAGAAGAAATAGTCGACTGGGCTCATCAACAACATTACTAATACTCTGAAAACAATTCAAACTCTACATAAGAATCATTGTGGGTATCATGGCAGCGAGATCAATAATCAATAAAGGGCCTCACAAATATCCAATTGGACTATTCTATTGTAAAGGGAAACCATTAATCTATTGTGTGTGACCAAATAATAATCTGAATTAAATCAGATAACTGTTAAATCATAAAGATGTATCTAATAACACCAATAGTCAAGGAAACATAAAACTTTGTAGTAGTAAAATGAATTTCAAAGGCAATAACATTCCCTTGTAGCAATAATGACATTCGATGGCAGTAAAAATTGTATAGTAAAAATTGCAAATTTAATAATAATAAATTTCCGGTGGAGTAATAAATGAAATTCATGACCAACCAGTTAACTAGCAAGGCTAACAGTGCCACGTTTGGATGCATAGTGCAATGGAAAAATGCATTAGCTAAGATTGAGGAGCAATCTTTATATGACAAATTGTTTAAGAGAACAAAAGCGTTATTCAACTAATTTATTTTAAGGAAAATGTTATACAACAATGTTGAGGAGCCATGCATTAAGAAAAAATGAGGAGCAAGTATTAATCAACAACTTGTATAAAAACGTTTTATAACAACCAATATTCAACAAAAACGTTATACAAAAAAAATGTGATACAACAAAAATGTAATTCATCCTAAAAAATTATACAACAAATGCATTGTATAGGAGCTCGTTCAAGGAGCAATCGGGTTCCAACCATGCATTAAACAACAAGGATTGAGGAGCAAGATTATACAACAAAGCGTGAGATAAGGCGTTACTTAGAAATTGTTTGAAAACGTTATACAACAAATATTTATGAGAAACAGGTTATACATTAAGCATTAATAAAGAGGGCGTTGAAATACGTAGAAGGTTTATTTGTTAAGAGTCCTGGTGTAGAGATACAAAGGATCAAACATGCAAGGCTACAAAAACCAAGGCGCAAAGAAAAGGGATAGTTCGTTGGGTAAAGAGAAAGGATCCTACAGTTATTATCCATGCATAGGAAAGCAGGGCATTTAAATCTCAGTCTTAACACCAGAGTGAAGACAATGGATTAGGCTCTTGGTCGACTTCTCAGGAATAGATTAATAACTTAAAGTATAAAGGAAAAAAATGTAAAAATACAAATTTTCTTCATATTAAATCAATAAAATCAAATGTAGATAATTCATTGCAATCAGGGTTTGGGTTCGCCATGGGAAACCAATTCAAAATACAATGAGAATAAGGTTGGGATGACTTTAGTTCTCTGATCATAAAATGTTGGGCTCATCAAGACAAGTAGCTGAAGATAAAAATGAAATCTCTGGATAGTGTTACGTTGAATAAAACATAAAATTTAACACATTAGAAGTACATTACTGAAGGCACTGGAACAATATTTAAACTACCATTCAATACAAATATACACATTCATACCGTAGCCAAATGTGAAATCTTTGAAGTCATTTTCCCACGCGTACTTCGTCCAGCTCCCGCTTGTCGACCGATGTGACCTCACTGGTACCTCCCAGCCAATACTAGGGGTAATCTTCTTCCCCATGAGGCCCCCCAAGCTGCAAAGGGGCCACACACACAATACCAGAGAATGATAGCACCCAACTCACCTCACAAGGTCAAGCTACCACTTGTTACCCGAGATGGGTATCCCAACTCCCACAAGAGAAAGTTCAGTCAAAATAAATTTCAGAAGTGTAATGTTATGCAAAAATATGAGATACATACTCCTCCTCCTCCTCCATGCCTTTTATAGTGTTTTTCAATAATTAGTTTCCCAAATTCTCATTAAATTCCTTTTTCATTTAATTAATTTCAAAAAACATCGCCTGTACACATGTCGCTTGATCCCCTAGTTGCACTAGAAAATAAATTTTATTAATTAATTAAATATTCCTATTTCCCTCACCCACCTAAAAGAATTCCTAAAAACGCTTCTCAGTGTCCCAATATCCCCTTACAAATCTTAAATGACTTACGTTGTACTTAATTCCTAGTTGAGTTCATAAATAGAAAGTTCCAAAGGCTAGATTCCTTACTAAGTTAGACATTCAACTTTTTCTTCAAGTCTCCCCTTTTCTTTAAGTTTCCCTTTTTCCTTAAGTTTCATTTTTCTTTTAAGTTTCCCCCCTTTTTCCTATTTAACTAAAAATCAATTTAGCAAGTTTAGATAAAAAATAACCATTTACCCTCTTTTCTTTTTAACTAAAAATTAAATTAGCAAAAATAGATAAAAACAACCATTACCCCTTTTTAAAAATTTAATCCTTCATTATAATTTTTACTTTAATAATTAAAGTTTGAAATTATTTACCCCCTTCTTGTTATATGTATAATTATTTTTGTTCATAGGTTCTGCTTAGGCCTAGGTTTTAAGTTCACTAGGCTGGGCGACAGTTCTTAAGGGAAACATTAGTCATTAAACTTTACTTATCACATCATTCATTTTAAGACCGACTAGGTTTATTCACTTACCAGTTAAAAGCATGGCGTGCCCTTCAGGATGCACTACGTTCTCCAAGGGTGCCACTTGCCTCCTTCCATTTTCCTTGCATGATGTTCCCTTCAGGACGCAGTACGTGCTCCAAGGGTGCCACTCGCCTCTTTTTGTTTTCCTTGCACGACATTCCCTTCAAGACGCACTACGTGCTCCAAGGGTGCCACTTGCCTCTTTCCATTTTTCTTGCATGAGGTGCCCTTCAAGACACACTACGTGCTCCAAGGGTGCCACTCGCCTCTTGACTGAATTTGGTAGAAGCCAAGCCCCTGGAGTCAATACTCCACCAGCCAATCTTGTGGGAGACTAAGGGCCTCTAAGGAATAAGTCCCCTACCTTATTGTGTGCCTCTTAGAATCATCGTGAGCGACTGCCACAGTCTGCCCTCACGACATTGTGGGTCTTCTCGAACTAGGTAATATTTAACCTACAGTTAGAGCCACGATGGGAGTGCTAGTAGGCTGTGGTAGGGCTGCTACCACGCCTCTCTCTCAAAGTGTCTAGTTGTCATGAGTGACCCCTCTACTCCAAATGTGAGTCTGGTCGACAAGCTATTGTCAGCCTGCATCCATCAACGAATCATGTCAACAATAATAATCAATCATATGTACATATGTCACATAAAAAACATTCAAACCCCAAACGACCCACTCCCTGACTCTATCCAGAGTCCATGGGGTTTCATCGATACCTCTGCATCCTCAATGTTTGGGGTCCTTCACACTCAGGAGAACCTAGTCAATAGTACCTTTCTACATAAATACAACAAAATAACATATCATCAAATCCACAATATCTCATAATCATAATCAAAACGACCAGTAGTATAATAACCAAGATCACTTGCATGCAAGTGTCCTCAAAGAATAAGTTTTCTCAATGTGTGCAGGAGCGGGATGTTACAACCTCTGCAAACAAGGTATGATGGGGGTGGATATTTTTAATGGATCGATAGTCGGTAGAGCTATGGGAGTTGGTCTTGTGAAAATTACACCAAACTGCATTTTTGGTTGCCAATGAGGAAGAAGGATAAGGTTGAGAATGAAAAGGAGGTGGGTTGTCAACCTGGGTTTAATTTGATAGATATTGGATGTGAGGGTCTACCTTATGTTCTACGTTCAATTCCCATAAGAAAGACTTGTACACAAAAGCACTGTAAAAAAGATCTACCTCCCTCCAGAGAGGTAAAAATAAACCATAATTGAAATTAATTATTAATACCTTGTCTGGTTCACTGACATGTAGCTGGATGTGTAGCTTGTAGAAGACATCAATGTATTCTTGAACTGACTAAGTGGCAAGTTGGAGGAGTTGCAACCACTTGGCGAGAAGATTCTGAAGATATCCTAGAGGGTAGAAGCATTCCCACAATGCATGACATAATGCATCCCAAGAATCAACACTGCCATTTGTCATAGAAGGCGAGGTACCGAGATCTACGATAAATTCTAGGCTTTCCAATTGTGTGTCCCAATAGGTTTGTGCGATTCCTTTGAGTTGAAGGATGGCTATCTGCAATTTGGTGGCCTCTTCCATCTTGGGTGAAGTCTTGAAGTAAGTGGAGAGGCTATGGATCCAGGAATCTACCATCTCTCCATTCATTTGTCCGGTGAACTTGGGTTACTAAAAATAGGCATCCAACTACATGGTCACTGGAGGCCATTGCCTTTGGAGTCGAATCACTTCTTGGAGAGCCAATGCCAATTATTCAACTAGAGTTGATGTGGTTGTGCTGGATTCCTCATTGGAGGCCTCTTGTCGAGGTAGCATGGTCAACATGCACTGAATAGACCCCGAGGAGGGTGTGAGAGGAGCCCTGAGAAGGGCACAATGATGCACTAATACAAAGGCAGAGAGGACCCTAAGAAGGGTGATTTTGACAGTCTGTGCAAGAGTCTAAGGAGAGAGTGGAAGAACTAAACAAAATTTCTTCCTTTTTTAATCTGGTATGAGGTTTTGGTCTGTTCTCCTTTGTGTGAAAAAAATTCCCCGAAGGAAATAACTTGCTTTGATACAAATTTTTCTGGGTGAGAGAGTGCGCTCAACAAGTAAGAGGCATTTTTTATGGAGGGAAAAACACCAAAACTGATAGAAGGGTGAATTGATTTGAGGGAGACGACACAACACCTTTTTGAGAGATAAACACCTTCAATACGAATCATTCTAAGAAGAAGGAGAGATGCACACAACCTTCTCCAACTCATCCTCCTTTAAAATGATGCCCTAACTTCACATTCATGCTACCATCAAACTAAGGGCACATTAATTATCAACGTATAGCAGAATAGAGATGCAAATTAGTTCCTTTGGTGCACACTCTCCCAATAATCACATAGAAACAAAAAAAACAAATTTACACACAGGAACTAAAGAGACGAGATTCAACAAAACCTTCATCAATCAAATTAGAGGATGATGTCTCCTTTTAATCAATCAAGGAGACTTCATACAACGGTAGTTTCCACTTTTATTTTTCCGCATTTCTCTGCACATTCAAACTAGCAAGAGAAATGTCCCGTAACAATTACTAACAAAAACTGACTACTCATTATTTTATACATTGCCATTGTTTATTATACTGGTGAATGATTTATTACAAATAAGGGACTGACTAACGTTGACAAAGATAAAAAAATAATATAGTACATTCATTTAGAATTCCTTGTTTCCCAGACTAGCGAGATCAAATTATAATAGAAGTTTCTACTAGTTGTCCAAGGAAGGGGGACGCCCTTCCTGGTGGCCCATCAAATCCCTTGTACTAGTCGTTCATCTATTTCCAGATGGATGACAATGATATCTCCTCAGACTATTACAACTTTTATTCTCTATCGTTGATCATCACTGTGAAGGATGATCCATATCTCGTCTCACAATTTTTTCTTTGGAGTAACTTTGAAGGCGCAACTTAGAAATCTCCAAAACTGTGTCCCCAATGGATGGTAGATCTTACTTCTATGCGTGTCTCGATGGACGATATGGATTTACTTCCACATCCATTTCTATCAAAGCTCGCTGTTAGACTCTCTTGGACTAATGCACTCTGAAACGTCCACTCCGATGATATTTCACCTTCCTCCTCAGACACCAAACATTGATAGCATCTCCACCATTGATTGGTTTGGATCTAATGGTCATGGATCACAGTATCGATCCCATTGCACCATGACTATACCACGACACTAACACATGGATGCCACATGTCAAAATATTACTCGTCAATCTGATTTCCACATTTCTCTAGCTCATTCGTCCATGTCACTGCCACATATCACAATTTCATTCCTTGATGCCACATCTAGGCTCTGTCAGTTGCCATGTGTCACTTTCTCATTCGCTGATGCCTCCTATCCTAGTCTTTGTCAGCTGCCACATGTCACCTTTATAGCCTTTGATCTGTACTACTTGGAATGGATCACAACCATTGATCTCTCCTCTATTGTCACACCAATCAAAGCTATGAGAAATATTCGTTGATACCTTCTATCGATGCTCTGCAACTTTCCCATTCCTATAGACATCGAATGATACTATATCAAAATGAATATTCTATTCGATTCTCTTGCTTTGGAGTGTTGGCAAATAATCCAAAATTTGAACTTCGAAATGCTAACTCCGAAATATTTCCCACCATTGCATTGGAATCTAAACTTTGACTTCTTTTGATTGTTCGATTTGATGGAGCTTGTCTCCCAGATTTAATCACAACCATCAATTTCTACACTTCTGCAACTTATGAATTTCACATAGTTGGAATTTGATCTCACATTTGATTTTTGACATTACGTTCACCTGTAACTCTCTGCTCTTGATTTTTCTCTGAATCACTTCGCCATTCAAATGCTATGCGATACTGACTTATCTTAAGTTTGGTTCATCGATTCTTCAATTTCTAATTCAATATTGTCGCATATCTTTATTGAGCGTGGAAATCAACAATACACAATGTTGGCATGTCATAGATCCTTAGGGTGGTGTGGTTCCACTGCGATAAATCCAACTCATATAACTGCACCAGATTGAAGCATCACAATATTCCTGTCTTGTGGCTTCATTTCTTCATTTGACATCAATGACAACACAATTTCCAACAATCTCCCCCTTTTTCTTTGATGAAAACTAAGCTCTTCAACTATAAATCTCCTTATTTTTGTTCTCATCTAAGATGACTGCTTCCTGTAAGATCTCCTCCTTTGTTTTTACTCTCCCCCTTTGACATCAATGGAAAAGGGTTTCTGTATTTGACATTTCTACAATGTATCCAACAAACTTCTTGGCTTTATATTGCTCCCCCTAAGCATGTTCACTTTTCTCTTTATGTAGCTCCCCCTAAGCTGATGCTTTTCCTTACATTGTATTCTTCATTTTATGTTATGTAACTAACAATATTATGCACTCCCCTTCTGAGCTTTTGGTTATGCTGAGCTCCCAACAAATTTCAGCTAATGTTTTTACTGAGAAATGGGAATGAATCCCATCTTTTTTCTGAGATACTCAAGTGTATCTCTATGTAGGGGTTTTGTAAATATGTCTGCGATTTGTTCCTTGGTAGGAACATACTCTATCTTGAAAATCTTATCATTTACCCGTTCCATTAGAAAATGATATTTTATTGGGATATGTTTTGTCTTTGAGTGCATCACTAGATTCTTTGAAATGCTTATAGCACTGATGTTGTCATATAGTATCAAAATTGGCTTCTTGTAATATATTTGAATGTCTTTCAATGCTTGTTTCATCCATAGAATTTGTGTAAAATAGGATGCTGTTGCAATGTACTCTTCTTCTGTTGTTGACAATGAGATTTGATATTGCTTCTTTCTTATCCAAGATACTAAACAATTTCCCAAGAAGAATGCTCCTCCACTTGTTCTCTTCCTATCATAAACATTTCCTTCCTAGTCTGCATCAATATATGTTGTTAGAGTAAAGTTTTCTCCTTTTGGATACCATAATCCAAAGTCCAAAGTTCCCTTTAAATATCTAAATATCCGTTTGACAACCTGTACATGTGTTTCCTTAGGTGCAACTTGAAATTTTCCAACTAGTCCTACTTCTTGCATTATGTCTGGCCTTGAAGCTATCACATAAAGTAGGCTACCTATCATTGACCTGTACAAATATTGATTGGTTTCCTTAGATTCATCCTCCTTGTTGAGATTAAATCCAGTGACCATGGGTGTGCTGACATGTTTACAATCTTCCATCTGAAACTTCTTGAGCATATCCTTGATGTATTTGGTCGGAGAGATGAATATGCCTTTAGTAATTTTAGTAATCTGCAGTCCTAGAAAGAATGAAAATTCTCCATGCATGGACATCTCGAATTACTTTTGCATTTCCTTCGCAAAATTTTTGCTCATTTCATCATTATTACTTCCAAATATAATATCATCTACATACACTACAATGATCAACATTTCTACATTATCTATTTTGATGTAGAGATTGATGTATGTTGTCCCCTTTTTGAAGCCTTGATGCTACAAGTGCTTGTCAAGTCTTGAGTACCATGCTCTGTGAGCTTGCTTTAAGCCATATAGTGATTTTTTTAATCTGCAAACATAGTCTTCATTTTCTGACAATAGAAATCCTTCTGGTTGTTCTATGTACACTTCTTCATCTAGGTCTCCATTCAAGAATGTTGACTTGACATCTATTTGTTATAATTTGAAATTCTTAAAGCTTGCAAATGCCAAAAACATTATAATGGCTTCTAATCTTGAAACATGTGCAAATGTTTCTTCAAAATCAATGCATTCTACTTGAGCATATCCTTTACATACTAGTATTGCTTTATTTCTTACTACTTTTCTGTCTTCATTCAACTTATTTTTGAACACCCATTTAGTTCTGATCACATTTTTATCTTTGGGTCTTGGGACAAGATCCCAAGTCTCATTTTTCTCAATATGATTTAAATATTCTTTCATGGCATTCACCCAATGATTATCATTCTGAGGTTCTTTAAAGCATTTAGGTTCTATTTGGGACCGTATAGAGAGATTCACCTGTTTAGAATTGCTCGTCAATTTCCTCCTTGTCCGAGTTCTAGCATTTTAGTCACCTAGAATCAAATTTTTTGGGTGATTGTTTTGTACAAACCTTGATGGTGTTTGTGTATCTTTGCATTCCTCTTCTTCTTCCCTTCTTTATTTTCTTTTTCTTCTTCATTTGCTTGTTCTTCTTCCTCTTGTTCTTCTTCATTTTATTGTTCTTCTTCTTCATGTTCGTCTTCTTCGTTCTTAGTGTATTTGATTTCTTCATCTATTCTGACATTAATAATTTACACAATCTTCTGCAACTTTTTATTGTAACACCTATAGGCTTTATTTTTTGATGAGTATCCAAGAAAGATTGCTTCATCTGATCTAGAGTCAAATTTTCCTAAGTCCTCATCATCTCTTTGATGTAACACTTGCTCTCGAAGATTCTGAAGTGTTTGAAAGATGCTGGTTTCCCTTTCCATAGTTCATAGGGTGTCTTGTCACTGTTAGTTCTGATTTGTCCTCTATTTAAAATATAAACAACTGTATAATTTTTTTCTCTACAAAAAAGTTTGATAGACCTGCTTCATTTATCATCATTCTAACAATTTCTTGTACGTGCCTGTTTTCCCTTTCAACAAGTCCATTTTGTTGAGGAGTTCTCCTATTGCATACTATCTTTTTGTTCCACATGTTTCACAAAATTCCACAAACTCATTGGATGTAAACTCAAGGTCATTGTTTGACATTAAACACTTGATTTTCATCTCTGTCTCATTCTCAACTAGAGCTTTGAATGCCTTGAATTTTGTCAAATGATTTAGATTTATTTATGAGGAAAGTAACCCAAGTCATTCTTGTATAATCATCAATGAGTAACATGAAGTACCTTTCTCCCTACAATATTTTAGTCCTTGTTGGTCCACAAAGATATGTGTGTACAAGTTCCAATGACTTGTAAGTTGCATATTCTTTTGTTTTGAAGTTCACCCTTGACTATTTTCCATGTTGACACTACTTACAAATAGTACTTGAGGGTTTTAATATTTTTGGCATGTCTCTTACTGCTTGTTTGATACTGATTTTACCATATTTTCAAAGTTCATATGACCCATTCTTTTATGCCACAACCAACTTTCATCTGTCTGTCCAATAAATCAGTTTCTCCATTGATTTCATTGAGAACATATACATTATTCAGGGTTCTGATTCCCTTTTCTATAAACTTTCCCATCTCTTCTTTTTTGATCTCACATTCTTGGGAATTAAACAAGAGATTGTGTCCCTGATCACACATTTGACTTACACTGAGAAGATTGTGTTTTATATATTCAACAAAAAAAACCTTTTCTATCTTAGCCTTTTTGTTGTAAAGGCTGAGGGTTCCTTTTACAACTATTTTTGATTTGCCATTGTCTCCAAAGGTAACATTTCCCTCATTTTTATTTAATGTGACAAGATCTTTTCTATCTCCTATCATATGACTAGAGCGTCCACTATCAATAACCCACTTGATATTGCTTCTACAATGCTTTGATATATGTCCAAAATTATTGCAGTTATAACATATGAGGTTGTAATTCACCAAGGGTGAAAATAGATTTTAATTTCTCCTTGATAATCCCTGAGTATCCTGGTAGCTATTCCTCATGTAATATATTCTTATATTTATCCCATAGTTGATTGTTTTATGAACAAATTCATTGCAAGAATAAAATAGACATAAAACAAGTTTTGATACCTGGTTGTGTGATTTCTTCTTGATGGAATAGTTTTCTAGATTTTGTCCTTGTGAGTGAAATTTGTCTCTTGTGGATCATGTTGTCTTCAAATTTGATTTTATTTTTGAGAGTGTCAGTGTAGCTCTTGGTTCTTTCTTCTCTTGGTTGCTTTGAGGATGTTGATTCTTCTTTATTGACAACTTCCTTCCTTTTACAATAGCCAAGGCCAATTTTGTCAGATGGTTCTCTTTGATGACTTGGGATTTCATCTAAAGCTGTAGAGCTTCTTGCTGATTTTTCCAATTTTCTTTTCAGTTGGACTATTTCAGATTCAAGAGAGCTGCAAACATATTCTTTTTCTTTCAATTTAGCCTCTAGGACTTCTTCAATATTCTTTGCCTCTTCCACTTGAACCTTTAAGGTAGTTATTATCTTCTCCATTTCCTTGTCATCATGTTCATTCTCTTGATATTTCTGTAGTTCAAGCTTTTGCCTTCTATTCTTGTCCTTAAGTCTGCAATTTTCTTCTAGAGCACTAATAAGTTATGCTTCAAGATTTCCTTCTACATTTCTAACATAGTTGTTTTCTTCTATTGAGTTTGTATCTTCACCTATTTGTGTTTCTATACCCATAAAGAGAATCTTGTTTGCTTCACTGTTACTATCATTTGATGAGATGTTGTCTTTATTGATATCTAGATTCTTCCTTTTCCTGTAAGGCCTTTTCTTCTTTTCAATCTTCCTTTTGTTGGATTTATTGAAGTTGATTTCTTCTTTCTCATTAGTGCTTGGATAGGGAAATTTATGAGCAAAGGGGCCTATTTTTCCACTGTTAAAATATTTGAAAGGGAGCTTACCTTTGTATCTGTTTTTGAGCTTCCTAACAAAATTTTCTTTTTCCTCATGTAGTTTGTTGTCTGAACAATCACTTATATTGCACTCTTTCCTCTTTGATGCCTTAAAGGATGCTTCCTTCCTCAATGTTCTTGGTGGGTTATCCTATTCTATTTTCATTTCATATACAGTTAGGGTTCCATGCAATTCATACACTATTAGATCATCCAGATCCCACATTTCTTCAATCAATGATATCTTGGGATTAAATCTTGAGGGAAGTGATTTGAGCACCTTCTGTACAATACAAGTTTCTTCAACCTCTTCTCCTAATCCTTTGATGGAGTTGACTATCTCATCCACTCAAATTATATAAGATGCAATGTTCTCTTATTAATTCATATTGAGAGTCTCAAATTGTCATTTATGGACCTGTAGCTTTTCTCTTTCAACCTTATCTTCTCCTTCATAAATATTTTGTAGTTTGTCCCACATATCTTTAATTGAGGCACAAAGAATGACTTTGGTGTATACTGATTTTGTTAATCCATAAATGATAACATATTTGGCTCTAGAGTTATTGTTACTAAGCCTGATTTCATCTATATTAGATGGAGGAGATTTTGGAACTTTATAACCATTTACTACTGAGGCTCCCACATCATTTCTAAGTGACATAATAAAGGCTTGAATTCTTGCTTTCCAGAAGAAATATTATGATCCATCAAATCTTGTTTCCTTGTTTGTGGAGAACCCTTCCTATTCCTCCATTGTGAGGATTCACCTTCCATTGGTTAAGTTGTTCTCGAAGGAACCCGCTCTGATACCAATTATTGGAATACTGAGAGGGGGGTGAATCAATATTCTATGATGATTTTTATTTACCACAAATTGCTTCTTAATCAAGATATGTTATTTCCAGTTAGTCAATGTTGAACAATTTAAACCATACAATTCACAATACACAAAGATTTACGTGGAATAAAAAATGAGAGAAAACCACAAACAAATTATTTGCAATTTTTTTTTGTAAGCACCAACTTACAATAGACACTAATCTGCAATAATTTTGGCAGACACGAACCTGGAGGGGGAAAAAATCCCCTTTCTAAGCACCAAATTAGCCAATGGGCACCAATCCATAGAATTATTGTTCATAGGCACCAACTTGTAGGAGACACCAATCCCCTTGCTGAGAACCAACTCAGCCAATGGGCACCAACCCACAAAATTATTGTTCACAGGAACCAACCTGTAGGAGACACCAATCCCCTTTCGTGATCCACCCTGCCACCCTGAACAAATTGTAAAGTGTAGTTTGCTTCAAAATACTTCTCCAACATGATTTATCCTTTGTTTCTACATACCTTATATCTTCATCACTTCCATTCTTACGCTGCACACCTCAGGGCCTCTCACCTTTACACTCACAACTCACCTAAATATGATTTGGGTATCTTTATTTATACATTCTTTGCTATCAAAAATTTATTCACAAAGACATAATTCATGGGGTCAACTCTAGGTCCACTAATTATTCGAATCAAGCTACAAAACCCTCCATGAAATGTGATATCTGCTCCTTCTATTGCCCACAATTCTTCACATAGACCTTAATGCTCAGGAGACGTCCAATTTGATCCCAGAATAAATCATGACCATCGATCTATGATCACGTTCATCGGGACTTCCAATATTTCAATACACTCTACACCATATTGATGCACTGCAACCATCATATATATCCCTCATTAATTCATGACCATCGATATTTTCTATGACGTAGGTCTCAATGAGGCATTAAGCCCCTTCTCGGTCATGTGACCAGGCTCCAGGTCCACAAGATAATCCTTTCTCCCAAATTTCACAAGATTTAGTCCTTTGGTTGACCCACGAGCTATTCCCAATGCGAAATATCCTCATAGTCATCGACTTGGTTTTTGAATGGACGATTGGATTTGCAACTCACAATATGGTCAAAAACCTTGCACTAGCTATTGATCGATTTCTAGATGGAAGAAATTGATCTCTCCTTGAAATATTTAATCTTTTATTCACTGTCATTGATCATCATTGTGAAGGATGATCCATATCTCATCTTGTAGTTTTGTCTTTACAGTAATTTTGAAGGCGTAGCTCAGAAAGCTCTGAAACTGCTTCCTTGATGGATGATAGATATTTCTTCTATGCGTGTCCTGATGGATGGTCTAGAATTACTTCCACTTCCATTTATATTGGAGCTCATCGTCAGACTCTCTTGCGCTAGTGCACTCCAAAATGTCCAGTTCAATGATATTTTACCTTCGTCCTCAGACTCCAAATGTTAACAACCTCTACACCATTGATCTATTTGTATCTAATGGTCATGGATCATCATCCCGATCCCATTGCGCCATGCCGATTCCACAACACTCACATGTAGATTCCACATGTCAACCTATTACTTCTCAATCCGACTACCATGTGTCGCTTTCTCATTCATCCATGTCACCGCCATGTGTCACAATTTCATTCATTGATGCCACATTCAGGCTATGTCAACTACCACATGTCACTTCCTTATTCGCTAATGCCACCTGTCCTAGTCTCTATCAGCTTCCATGTGTCACCTTCATAGCATTTGATCTATCTACTCTGAATGAATCTCATCCATTGATCTCTCCTCTATCGTCATACTAATAAAAGCTATGAGGAATATTCTTTGATACCTTCTATCAATGTTGTGTGACTTTCCCATTCCTATGGACACCGAATGATACAGTATCAAAAGGAATATTCTCTTCGATGCTCTTTCTTCAGAGTGTTGGAATAGACTCCAAAATTTGAACTCCTATATGCTAACTCCAAAATATTTTCCACCGTCGCATCGAAATCCAAACTCAAATTTCTTCTGACTGTTCGATCCGATGGAGTTTGTCTTCCATATTTAATCACAACTGTCGATTTCTACACTTCTGCAATTTATGGATTTCTCATAGTTGGAATCTGAGCTCACATTCGATTTCTACAATCACGTTCACCTCTAACTCTCTGCTCTTGATTTTGCTCCAAATGACTTAGCCATTCAACTGTTATGTGATCTTGACATATCTCAAGTTTGGTTCATTGATTATTCAATTTCTAATTCAATATTGTCACATATATTTATTGACAGTGGAAATCAACAATACACAATGTTGGCATGTTGTAGATCCTTAGGGCGGGGCGATTCCACTACACTAAATCCAACTCATATAACTGTGCCAGATTGAGAAGCATCACAATATTCCTGTCTTCTGCCCTCATTTCTTCATTTTACATCATTGAAAACACAATTTCCAACAAGTAATATATACTATACACAATTTCCAACAAGTAATATATACTATTTATCCATTTCTTCTGCCTTCATTTCTTCATTTCTACCTTCATCTCTTCCCTTTTTCTTTTATAATATACACAAATAATATATTATTACAAGTTTTAAATGTTTCATAATCACTTTACCTTTTCTCTTTATCTTTTCACTTGTTTTATATTGTTTTCATCTCTATAAAATTAAATAACCCAAAACATATTACCTTGATTATTCTCTTTACGATGTTTTTAATGAAAATTAAAAATACCCTAAAATAATTTATTTTTATATTAAATTAGAATTGAGAAACTCCATAGTTTATATATCTCTTACTTAAAATAAAATAAAAAAAATAAAATCTTTTTTATATTTCAAATTTCAATACACCAAATTTCAATTAATAAGGTGCTAATTATTACATAGAGATATTCAAAATGCTTTAACAACTACAAAAATATTAAGTCATACAATCTTAGTTCACTAGCTTTAGCCATGGGCAATCCCAAAAATTTACACTACTCCATTAATGTGATTTATGTTATGTTACTATCTCTTACCATTTACTATTGATAAATTATTATAAATAGAGTCACTCACAGGAGTGGGTGGAAGTTTCCAAGAAAAGGAAACTCGTTCACTACACTAAACTAATAGATAGATGCGCTTCGCCTCCTCCTTCTGCGTTTGGTTGCCGGCTGCGTTGCCAGTTGCCAAACCTTGGAACAACCAAATAGACATCTATTTATATTACACTTCGCTAACGAACTACCCCCTCCCCATCCCGCTGCCTGGCAAGAGAGAATGCATGTTTCATAAATAAGATAATAAAATAATAAATGAACTTTATTATAAAGATTTATTTATTTATTTGTTAATTTTTATCACACCTTTTTTAATCTTTGATAACATATCGTGATTGAATAAATGTCAAATAGGCTATTCAAATATATGAAAAACTAATTAATATTCATGAAAAACTAATTAATAGTAAATGATTCTCATTAACAAAGTTACAATGAATGACTTAATATTAAATAATCTAAATTTTCATAATATTGAAGTGCAAAAACCAAGTCAGTCCTAGCTTTACGTTCCTAGCATTTCCAATCCTTTAATAAAAGAAGATGCCAACCAAAGGAAAGGATTTCAATTTGGCATTCCAAAACAAAATCCATTTAGATGTCTTTTCACTAAGTCTCTAATCCAATATTCAATAGATTATAGTTTCATGTGATTTTTTACCATAATCTAGTAATCCTTTGTAGAGATAAACTTAATCCTTTGTAGAGATAAACTTCTAGAGTTTTTTTCTGTCAAAAAATTTCCAAATAAATTTGGGGTTTTGAGTCCCTATCCACCTTCAAACTTTTTTTTTTAATAACCTCTTCTATTTTTCTAATGGAATCCCTTTTTCTTTTTCCCCTTCCCATAAAAATTTGAAGTACAACTTCCTTATCCCATTGATGATACGTTTTGAAATGAGAATCATTAATTTCTAGTAAAAAAGGATTGCTTCTAGAAGATATTTGATCAACTCTTCCTCCTAGAGACAACTACTAATTACACAGGGTATTGATTGTTTCTTCTATATTCTAAGTGAGCCACTTGTAATCTTTTATACCATAGGTATTAGACTTTGGATAAAAATCAAGATCTTTAATTTCATTATCGAGGGACAAATTATGTACGGTAACGCTATCTTTAAGACCTACTCATGCCAAAAGGATACTTGGTTTGGAGAGATGGAGGTTTGTTGGACATATCACCATTCCTAAAGTAGTTTTAAACAAATTTTAAGTGCTTTCTCACAAGACTTAACATCAAATGCAACCCCATCCAAAAATAATCGTTCGAAGGAATGTTAATGATATATTTCTAGTGATTTGAAATCGTTTTATACCTTTACTAAATCATTTTTCCGCTAGTAGGAAAAGGAGAGGAGACATTGGAAATCCCTGGCTTAGTCATGTAGAGGAGTTGAATATCTTTGAAGGAATTTAGAATTTATTAGTACAATAAAATGGACTATGGTAATGTGAGCCTCAATCCAATTTATAAATGTAAGCTTAAAACCTACATGTAAAATCACATTTCTTAAGTAAACATTGATTATTGTGTTTTATTCCTTCGAGAGGTCCACGTTGATGATGAAACCTGTAATCCTTTTTCTCTTCATGGTGTGCAAAGCTTCTTGAAAAATCCCAACATCATCATGGATTTTACTTCCTCTAGTAGGAAACCAAATTGTTCTCTACATATAGATTCTTATTCATTTGGAAGGAGTGTACTTTCAAATTTAACACTTCCTTGAATACTTTCTCTATTCAATCATTATTTTATTCATCATTGGAAAAAATGGAACATACATGATGATGGATACAAATTCATCAATATTGACCATTGTACGTTATTTATATAATTCCTCGAAATGTCTCACTCCCTTATTACTATATCCTTATGCTATGACAAGATTTCAACATTTGCTTCCCTAATTAATTCCTAGATATTGTTTAGATTAATTTTCCTCATGGTTTCATAATTATGGAAAAACCAAGTGTTTTCATTTACTTGGTCTTAGCAAAATATGCCTACCCTTTTGTCTTCATTTATCCTCCTCCCATTTCAAAATATTCCTTTTATGTTCTTGTAACATAATTACTTATCCCTATTTTTTTTCAATAAAAGAGATTCTCTTACTATCTTTGTAATCTTTTCTAACTTCATTTCAACATCATCAATTGCCCCCTTTATTCATTTTTCTTTCCCTTTTCCAATTTTGAGTTAATTTCTTAATCTTCACAAGATTATCTTGAAATTGTCTCATCAAGGATTCTCCACTTTTACAAAATGGTTCCATTTCCTAGCTACCAAATATATGTCATTTTCATTTGTAATCCATGTAAGGTGAGGGATGTATTTTTTCTCATGTGACCATTTAAAATAGAATTGACCTATGATATGAAGAGAATCCTATTCTTGTTCATGCTATTGCCCTTATTTCAACTTTCAATAATTGTTTTCAGATCAAGATCCTATCCACTATTTTAGCTAATCCTTTCACCCCTTTTTCATTGTTTTTCCAAGTGGGGAAAATTGTTATGGGTTCTACATCAATCCACCTTTTCTTCCCTAGTTTATGAGTAAAGTAATTGTTGGATTTTAATGTTGTTCAATTACATTCAGTTACTTTATAAATTTACTTGAACCGAAGCATAAACCATGAACAATAGCAATAGTAATAACCAAGATCACAAGAAGAATAACCATGCACATAGACACAAGTACAATAGAAAATGATTATATTAAATTTATGTTATTACAATGATGAGAGTTTCATATATATAGAACATATGGTGACCAACCATGAAAGGACATGTCACTTGGATAATAAGTAACTATTTATTTACTAAGTATATTTATACGTTGTATTATAAATATTATGT
>ML792361.1:55041-71596 GCA_009831015.1 Picea engelmannii
AAAGGACCACCCACGTTAAAGATTGATTGGGAATGTTTGTATGGAAGCATGAGAAAGAAAGGATGTACATTCAAAAGAAAAATGTCAAGTCATATTACCCATGCACACCTTTTCTTCTCCTCCTCTTGTGGTATCATGGTCCCCTTGTTTCTTCTCATGTGACATTTTTGGTGGATTTAAATTATTATGTATTTTTCTTTTATTCATGATTTTACATAACATAAGAACAACATAGAAACATTACAATCACACCATAATCCCATCCCACCATGGGGACTTATGCACATTTACTATTTAGACCTTGGCCTTGAGCTATGCACTAGGAACACTTACACTACAATTTACACATAGGATCATTTAAATCATCCCAAATGACTTGACCCCCGTCACATAAACCACATCATTCAAATAATACATGATTTCACATATTATATTCATAGGGTAAAAACCAATATATTACATATTTCTTCTCTCTCCATTACAAATTTCAAGTCTCCACCACAAATCAAGTAATTTCTTTGGAAGATATTTTCATCTAGGATCCCATCCCAATACTTCTTCCTTCAAAGATATGGGCCATAAATATTAAGAATCATCAAACTTGTTCTTAGTTATTTTTAGTAGAAGGTTTTAGGGATAGATGAATTTAATAGAGGGGTCCCTAAGTTCTATAAAATCGTTCCATCTAGTTACTGATTCCCCTCATCTTCCAACAACTTCCAAAATTTCAAAATGCCACCTAGAGAACATGTGTCTTAAAATCCTCCTAGATTCATCCAAACCTATCATAGTTCCTTGAAAGATGAATATTAAGATAATATTTGTCTACTACACTCCTAATGGATCTTTGCTTGTGGAAAGATCAAAACCATGAATGTTCAAGGAGAGGAAGATCATTTCTTACCTCTAGTCTCTAACAAAAACCTTCTCTAATGTAAGGGCCCTAACTATTGTCTTCTACCTTCTCTCCTAGATATCTTTCTCTACCAATTATTGTGATAAACAAAAAAACGACATTTTTCCTTGATCTGAATTTATGTAGATTGAGTTGGTCCATTGTCTATACCCCCTTCAACCACAACTTGACATAATGAAATTCCTGTTGTAGACCTAATATGCTAACTTTTCTTTCTATTAGGTACATAATCCTCATCTAAGAAGTTAGTTGTTGTAAATTAGTCCTTTCTTTAGAGATAAAACTAACTCCTCTCCTAAGGTCTTGAAATTTCAATCTTTGGTCTTTGGATAACTCCAATTTTGTTCCTTTCCCTTCACAAATTTAGATTCCAGTAATTTATAGACTCTAGATTCATTTCTCCCGAAAGCATTAAACTTAACATTCAACTCCCTTTTTCTTCTTTAGTGAAGGACCTTTCTTGTTTATATGAACTCTATCAACAAAGGATTCCTCCTTAGATTTCTTTGGGGTGAACTTCTTCTCCCCCTTATGCCCAAAGACCATCTTTATCTTGGAATAAAGGTTAATTCCCTCTATATTTATGAAGAAATATTCATTCTCCCTAGTGTAATGAATTTGATGGAAGTTTTGATGATTAAAAATGGATCTCGTGTCTTCTCATTATCTCTCTCATTGGACATCTTCCCTTTCTCTTTGTCTATAGATGAACTAATATTTGTCAATTGAGCTTATCCCAAGCGGTTGTGGGATGGAGTGTTATCCTCATCACCTAGGATCTATTCTTGTAAGTGACATGTTGAGATCATAATGAGTTCCGATGAATTAAAACAAGAATGCTACTTCTTCATAATAAGATAGACTAGGACAACACTATCCTAAAATTAGTGTCATTTCCCAAGGATAAACTTTTTTTCAATGAATTAAAACAAGAATGCTACTTCTTCATAATAAGATAGATTAGGACAACACTATCCTAAGATTAGTGTCATTTCCCAAGGATAGAATAGGATAGCACTATCCTAAGATTAGTGTCATTTCCCAATTAAGTTCAATCCCTTCCATTTCTAAGAGTGAAAGTGATACAACCCTGAGCAAGAACGTGAAAAATATGTTATGGAAGATGCAAAACCCATTGTGTACATGATAGAAGATGTTAAATTTTAGGAACTGATTTTCCTCCCACAACAAAGAAACTTCTCCATTAAATCAAGTTTATTTAAATGAAAATTAATAAAACACTTTGTCTTTCTAAATGTCTATATTTTCATTATGAAAATAAACTATTTCAAAGCGTCATCCCTGCCATTAAGAACAGAAGACGAGTTGACAAAAAAGACAACGATTTAGGATTTGGACCAAGCAAGGTGAGACATTCACCAGTGGGAAGCAGAAGACAACGTGGGCCGTCCAGAGATTTAATTCTTTCTCATAACTCGCTTATCTGCAATTCAATCTGACCAGACGCGTGTGGGGAGAAACCTAATAATCTTGGATTGGACAGAACTGTTTTCATTTCAGCTCAACAGTAATGGCAGCTCCAGCCCCAGATCCAGCCCCAGCCCCAGCCCCAGCCCCAGATATAATTCCCAGGACTTTATATTATACCATGGTATGTTATGGTCTGCTAATTTGCTATTGATGGCGTGGGCATATTTGAGAGCATTATATAATGGAGTCTTCACTCTGTAGTTTTAAGCACTGATCTGCTTCAACATTCTCTAGGTTGTGACGCATCTGTCGAGGACGTTCAATCCAACACTCAGGCGAAACGGTGAATATTTTCTATGGTACTAATCTTTATATCAACGGATATTTCTGTTCTTGATAGATTGATAATGTTCTTGTTCTTGGTAGATAGATAATAGGATTCGAGTGATACACGGTTTTATATTGTGCAGGCTTCTGAGCAATTTGACATTGCCTGAGCTTGGTCCTATACTCGTGGGCTCTGAGGGCTCTAACGGTGAGTGACTGACTGATGTTTACATTTACATTTATTTATTTATGCTTATATTTATGTGTATGTACCCTCTTTGATCATCAACGGTAATTTTAACAGCGACGGAAACTCTGGAAACTGAATTTCCGGTACCAGAAGGGCCCTGTGGGCGAATCGTGATCAGATTCTTCTTTCAACGAAGAGGGGAAATCGACTCAATGCATGCTCCCTCACTGTTTGATTCTTTCGTATCCGAACACTTTCAAGCTGCGAACAATTTCGATCCCCCTGTAACTACGCGTGTTTGTCCGCATCCTCTCTGAAGCTGGTAGACCTGAATCATTTTAGACTCTCTGTGAAGAGCCATGGCATGAAAGAATGATGATTGCCATTTTGAAAATTTGCTTTGGATTAATGAAGGAAGCATATATATATATATATATATATATATATATATAGTTAAATCGATTTTACATCTACAAGTCAGTGGGTGAACTTCCAATCTTGAATATGTCAAAAACGTTTATGGTGTTTTTAAGCAGATTGAAAGGGAATGACCAGAGAAAACCCGTTTTCTAGCATAAACCTAGAAATTCAAAACTGGACCGTTTTCGTTTATAAAAATGTACTTGATTCGTTTGTTAAAATAAAAAGCAGTTATTTTAACGTCTCAATATCGGAGGTTCAGTGTTTTTATATTGAGTTCCTCAAGTCCCTTAGCCATGATCAATGCTCAGACTTCACATTACTCCATTAATGTAATTCCTGTTCTGGTCTGCCATCTCTTACCATATATATATATAGTCTGTGCTCAACCATGTTCATATTGCATTTGGGTAGTTTTGCATTTTCCTTTTACTGAGTTGGTTGCGTGAAAATATGCGTTTACAGAATAATGTGAGATGCGTTCTTTCCTGAAAGAAGTTTGAAAGCATAATTATGGATGTTATGCATCTTGAATTAAGGGAGTGATTATAACTAGCTTTGGTTATTTGTTTTATGAAATGTTTTTTTAGTTTGAATTTGGTTATATAAATTTATATGATTTATTGTTTTTTGTTTTTCAGAATTCATTTTTAAATATAGAAATGGATTCAGTATGTTGAAAAACTTTCATGACGATCAAGATTATACAGAAATAACACTCTAACTATACAAAAACAATCGTTTAAATATATTAATCTAACAATTTCTTGTCGAATTTAAAATAAATATTCTGAAAACTTCATTTCTTATAATATTTAGAAACTTCATTTCTTAAAATATTTAGCGTATATTTATATATATATATGTTATATACTAATTGTGTATATGTGAGAGATCATGAAACGTAATTATAACAGAGACGGAAATTTCCTTTGGTTTTATTTAAATGTTTGGAAAGTTGGATTTGTATATATATATTAAAGAATATTTTTTACATTTTTCGGAGTTAGTTTTATTGGAATCAAGTAATTGTTGATGAAAGTAATTGTTTTCAGTTCTTTAAGTTGTATTTTTAATACATAAATGGATTTAATAACAGAAATTTATAATTTTAATAATTTTTAATTAAATTTAAATAAAGAGAATAATTTTTTTTTTTTAAATTAATAAAATTTTATCCATTAATAATTATTTTAGTTTTAATATAATATTTTAAATTAAATTTAATAATAATTAAAAAAATTTCATATTATCATAACATTTTAATTAATCATTTTGAAAAGTAACTAAATATTTTTGCACATCAAACTACACTAAATACCTCTATATTTCTATTTAAACCCATGACTTGTCACTAATTAATATTGATTTAATTTGATGTTGTTCAATGGTGACTTTTGTAACAAATCACTTTGAAAAATGACTAAATGCTTTTGCATATCAAGCTGCAATATGTACATACATATTACATATTATTTCTACTTGAACCCATGATTTATAAAGCTACACTATGTACATATAATTGTAAATCAAGATACACATCAAAATTGTTTTATATTAAGTTTAATCACAATATAAATATAATTACAAGTAGCTTAAGATAGATAGTAATCTTAACTACACAATCTAGACAATTGAGATAATATTTCGACTCTCTGTAACAAAATCAAACCAAATACTAATCATGGTATTTAGCCATTATTCTCCAACACTCCTTCTTAATGGAGAAATGTGATTTTTTGTTTTTACAATATAAATGACATACAATCACTCTACCCATTGTGCAATCACTCGGTTTCACTCTTTTCTTCTCCACACTTTATATATATATAATCTTTTTAAACAATTTTTTTTTAAACTATTAAAAATTAACTCAATTAATTATTAGTTTAATTTTATATAATATTTAAAATCAATTTTAATAATATTAAAAAAATTTCACATATCATAACACTTTAACTAATTACTTTAAAAAGTGATTAAATACTTTTGCACATCAAGCTACTCTAAATACATAACAAATACTTCTATATTTCTTGCCACGAATGAATACTCGATTTAATTTAATGGTATTCAATGTTGACTTTTGTAACTAATCACTTTGAAGAGTTACTAAATGCTTTTGCATATCAAGCTGCAATAAGTACATAAATATTATTTCTATATAAACTTATGACTTACCATAAATGAATACTAGATTTAATTTAATGTTCTTCAATGCTGATTTTTGATTCATTTGTTTTTTAAGATTACTACAGTAAGTACATAAAGATTATTTCTATCTAAATTCATGACTTACCATAAATGAATACTAGATTTAATTTGATGTTCTTTAGTACCGATTTTTTATTTACTAGAAATCTAATTACTTGTGTGATATATAAAATTCATATTAAAATATGAATATATTAATTATTTTCTTTACTTAATTTGTTATATACATTTTCTCTTTTAATAAAATATTAGTTCAAGATAATAAAAATTAAGTCAAAGAATATATACATTATAAACATCAAAATTTTATCACATATCAAATGTGCTTATGCAATATGATATTAAATGAGATTTTTAATTTGACCACATATATTAAAGAATATTAAAGAGTATTTGCCAAAAATATTTTTGTGATTTTTTTTTTAAATAAATGTTTTCAATTAAAAATTTCTTATTTTCATTAAATATGTTGGATATCCATTTTTTATGACATTGTAATGAGAAACTTACGATTAATTCAAAATTACATAGGAGAAACACATACATGAAAATCACAATTAACATTCAAATAGAAAAAATTCAGACCACAATTCTCCCTTTTTTATTGTAAACATAGAGGACTTAAAAATCTCTAGAACTTATTACATCTCATAGAAGGCTATGAACTTGCACTTATCCCCTCTAAAAAACAACTAAAGCCATGGCCAAAGACATTTTTAATCTTCCACACTCAGAGGACCACGTGCCTTCTTAAACTTCCACACTGAGAGGACCAAAATCCCCCTTCTCTTGGTTCTCAACATTTAAAACAAATGGTTTGGAAGTTGGTTCATTACATAGGAACTACTAATTGTTTCATATTCTCATGGAATATTGAGTGTAAATATGAAAATGAACTTTTATTGGCATTACAAAATAACATTTGATTCAAAATAATTATAAAACTCTCAAAAGTCATATATATGAATTTTTTTAGAGAAATGAATTCTAGGAAATAAAATCAAGTGTAGTGGCTCAACGAAATGCATGTCAATATATACATTGCATATAATCAATTCAAAAAATCAACACTTTCACTCCTTTCACCAACTTTGATAGGTTTTACAAATTCCCGAGCTTTGTTACAAGTCCAAATTTGGAATTTCAACTTGTGAGTGTCCATTGCATAATAGACCTTCTAATGTCCCCAACCACCCAAACTGGGCCATGCTACGCAAAAAATTGACTTCCGTCACAACTCACAACTGCATTTTCAAATTCTCTTTGAATTCTTCCCCTTACGACTATGATACCACATTGTAAAGTTCACCGTTACCGTCAACCTAGAAATTTACTCCGATACCATTTAATTGATAGCATGCTCTGCATATGCAACAACTATGCAATGCAAACAGTATACAATCCATGCATTATCATGAAAAATTACAATAACATAATTAAACATATTACAAAGATAAATTCAATGCATGTAAATACACATAAAAGAACACTTATCTTTTAATTAAAAACAATGATTGGTTCCAGACCTCATAAATTCCTCCCATTCATAGACTCTACTGCTCATAAACTATTAGTAGCAAGTCACCCCCGAGATGAGGCTAGAAAATCCACTAGGGAAGGCTTCCTAAGTCAAATTAAGGCCTAACCAACACAATGACACTCGGTTCAAGGTGCCAACCCCTGCAACTAGCCTACAACCTCTCATTTACTGCAACCTATCCCACCCTAGGAAGTGTTCCCCTTCTTTGCTCAACATTCCTTCGATTTCCTCACTTCCCTTCTGGGGCTTCAACAACAGACCATAAAAAAGTATCAGAGCTCTGTAGCTATTGCCTAGCACATAGGGAAAGCAATTCCTAGTAGTTCTCTCACTTAGAGAGAATTCGCATAGGATTGACAACCCACTTCTTCAGAATGCACATAGGTCTGGGAACCTTCTTCTTCATCTCAAACTACCCAGGTTTACTGGTTACAATCGGCTTCCCAAACTCTCCTAGTATAGGCATGACTATGGATGGTAGAGTGAATGTGAGAGAGAGGAAAATGATGATAAAAAACATCGCAAGAATCTTGGAGAATACACTATCTCCCAAATTTATGTATGCATGTTCCCAAATTGATACTTGTCATGCTCAGAACTACCTTGTCCCCAATTGGATGATGCATTTCCCCACTTTAGGAACTTATGATAAGATATCTCATGATTTAGAATTTAGAAAACATTAATATAGTATTTCCTTGACTTATCCCCTCTTGTTAGACCATTAGGCCCTTTCCCTAGAGTGGAGTTCTACCACCCATACTCTTTTGTTTGGTTGTTCTACAACAATGATATATTTTTATTAATAATACTAGTGTGATTACATATTACAATGATGGGCTCACTGGCCTTTTTGCATCTAGGATTTCAAGCTTATTATTCACACAGACACTCTGAACTCAAAACTTATATACAAAGGCTCTCTGACCCAAAACATCCTATCTCACCAATCTGTATGTACATTTACAGTTAGATTCAACCTAGGGGTATTACATTCCTCTCCACTTTATTTATGCACTGTCCTCAGTGCATTATATACACATGTACAATCCAAAATTTTCAAAAATCTTCAAAAATATGCGGGTACTCTTCCCGCATGGAATATTCATGCTCCTAGGTTGCATCTTCAGGATTGTAATATGCACATCAATTGAACTCAAAAGTATCCTTCTTTCTCCACTTGAATCACATTCCAATCAATTATATGATTAACATCAGGTACACACTTTTTAAGCAAAGACACATGAAATACATTATGAATGCACATGGATGCATGTAGTGCAATCATGTTTGCAACATTACCAATCCTCTATAGGATTTCAAAGGGTCCATAATGTCTTGCTATAAGTTTTGAATAACTTCCCAACTTTAGGGAACTTCTCTTGGCCTTCACTTAGAACACATGGTCACCAAGTTTAAATTCTCTGTGAGTTTTTCCCTAATTTGCATAACGGTTCTTCCTATCTTGGGCACCCTTTAAATTCTATTTTATTTTCACAATATGTTCTTCCATTTCCCAGAGAAATTCTGGCCCAACCACTATTCTGCCTGTTGGGTTGTCCCACCTCATTGGTGTATTGCACTTTCTACCATATAATGCCTCAAATGGGACCATCTTCAAATATGACCGATACCCATTATTATAGGAACATTCAACCAAGTGTAGATAATATTCCCATTTTGATGGTTTATCCATCACATACATCCTTATAATATCTTCAATCACCTAATTAATACTCTGTATTTTCCCATCCGGCTTTGGATGATAGGCTATGCGAAAATTCAGACTTGTCCCAAGTCCTTTAAATAATCCCTTCCAAAATTTTGATGTGAACTTGGGATCTGTATTATAAACAACTACGTTAAGAACACCATGAAGCTTGAAAATTTCCTTCATATAAATACTTGCAATGCTAGATGCCTTGTGGGTTAGTTTCACTGGAATAAAATGAGTATCTTTAGTGAGCTTATCCACTACCATCATGATGGAATCATGTCGCTTCACTGTTTTGGGAAACTTGGTGATGAAATAAATTCTCACCACTTCTAATTTCCACTTAGGAATAGGAAATGGTTGTAGAAAACTTGTTGGATTCCTATGCTCAACCTTTACCTTATAAAATTCTAGACATCTAGCAATATATTTAACCACCTCTTTCTTCATACATGGCTAAAAATATTGGCTTTTGACTATCACAATTGTCTTCTGGTAACTTGGGTGCCCAACATAAGGAACATTATGCATTGATCTTGTCACCATAATTTTTAGCTCCTAAGAATTAGGAACATAAAATCTGCCCTTGTACATGAGGATTCCATCCTCTCTCAACTCATAATATTTAACTTTCTACTGCAAATTACCTTGCTATAATTTTTCTTTTGTCTCCCTATAATGTTGATATGATTTTCTAGCTTCCAAAATTTTGTCCTTCAAATCATATTTATACATGTTGATGGTTGTAACATGGATATCATGCATCCTCCTGCTGAGTGAATCAACCACCTTGTTATTTTTTCCATTGATATTCTTTATATCAAAGTCATATTCACTAAGGAATTCCAACCATCTACTTTATTTGGCACTTAAAGTTGGTTGTACAAACACATATTTCAGACCATTATGGTCTTCCCTAAAATCAAATATTCTTCCCATGAGGTAGTGTTTCCACATATTCAAGGAATGCACTATGGATTCCAATTCTAAATCATGAGGGGCATGAGTGGCATGGTGTCTCTCATGCTCTTTTATCTATCTTGACTTGTAGGATATCACATGTTCATTTTGACTAAGGACTCCACCAAGTCATTTCTTGCATGCATTAGTGCACATAACTGAATATTCATTTGGATAAAAAATCCTTGATATTGGTGCACTTGTCAATAAGTTCTTCAAGTGCTGAAAAATTGTTTTACAATCAACAGTCCATTCAAATCTCACACCCTTATTTTGCATGGAAGTGATTGGGTGAGAAATATTTGAAAAACCTTCAATAAATATTCTATAGTACCCTAAAAGCCCCATGAATGATCTCACCTCTAAGAGATTCCTTGGTTTTGTCCATCCATCAATGTATTTTATCTTCTCAAGATCCACTGCCATCCCTTCCTTTGAGATGGTATTCCCCAAATAATGTATCTGTCTCTGATAAAATGAGCACTTGCTAAATTTTGCATACAATTGATGCTACCTCAATACTTGTAGCACCATACTCAAGTGCTTCTGATGCTCTTCTTTAGACTTAGAGTATATAAGAATGTCATCCAATAAGACAATGAAAAAATTATCCAAGTAATTTTTGAAAATGCCATTCATCAAACACATAAAGATAGTTGATGCACTTGACAACCCAAATGGAACCACTGTAAACTCATAATAGCCATACCTCATCCCAAAAGTAGTCTTTCTGATATCTTCTTCTTTTATCCTCACCTAATAATAACCCGACTTGAGGTCAATCTTGGAGAATATATTTGCATCTTTAAACTGATAAAAGAAATCATCTATCCTTGGCAAAAGACACTTTTTCTTCACAATCACCTTATTCAGTTGCTTGAAGTTAATGCATAACCTCAAGGTACCATCTTTATTCTTAACAAATAATATTTGGTCACCCCAAGGTGACACAGTTGTGTGTATATACCCCTTAAATTTTGAAATATCCTCAAGCTGCATTTTTAATTCCTTCAACGCTGACATGCTCATCCTATAAAGAGTTTTGGATATAAGGGCTTGTCTAGGCATCATATTGATAGAGAAATCAATATATCTCTTAAGTGGAAACCCTAGTATCTTTTTAAATACATCCTCAAATTCTTTTAGGATTGCATTTTATTCAATATTTGGTACTTTACCCTTAAGTGTCTTTTCCATATGCACACAAATATTTGGAAAACCTTCCTAATGATTTTCTTTAGATGCAAGGATGAAATTCCTTTGATGGTTTCAAACCTTGGAATACCTTGAATTGTCCTTAAGTTCCCTTCCTCATCCAAGAAAGTAAATTCTTTTTTATAATGGTGTAGGAAAACATGATGCTTGCCCAACCAATCCATACCAATTAGGAAATCATATGAACCCAAAGGTATGATATTCAAATATGCCTTTTTGCTCAGTCCATTCATTTCCATTGGAAATTCCTTAACTATCTCATTAATTCTTCTTTTAGCTCCTGCAACTAACTGAATTAACCAACGTTTCCCAAGATTCCTTCTTAGAAAATGATATCTTTCCACCTACTTATGATCCATATAACTATGAATATCTTATGAATCAATTAAAAAAACAATAGGTTGATCATTGATCTTACCTTCCACTTCAATCATGTGAGACTGAAATTTAGCTTGCTTGTTGTCCAAGGTTGCATAGATCCTTGGCATTCTTCTTATCATGTCCTCAACTGTACCAGCCTACTGTACATTGTGAAAATTCCTCACTTTTTCACCTCTATGAGGAAAATCTTTGTACATGTGATCTTCCGCACAACCCCAACATTTAATAGGTTGTTTCCTTGTTATTTCCCCTAATGTTTATGTAATTCTGGGCTCATTTGGATTTGAATTTCCCTAAGAATTATTTATGAAGAATGGTGGCATGTTCCCCTTCTTCCTCTACTCCATCTTACCTTTCTTCTTATCTTCCCAAGACTTTTGGAAAGTTGGTATTCCTCTATGCTAATAATAGATGCACTTTCCTCTCCTTATTGCTTCATCCAATGTCTTGGTATCATCATACTATATCTTGTGACTGAATATTGATGGAATCCCACTTAGGAACCTTTAAATATTGAATTGTTCATCCTTGATGAAGTCAACATACTTTAATAGTTCTAAAAATCTCCTTTCATATTCATCCATGATCATACTCCCAAGCTTGAGTTCAAAGAACTCCTTCATCTTCCTATCATAATAATGCTTGGTCAAGTATTCCTTATGAAAGTAATTATTAAACTACCTCCAAGTGATTGTCTTCTCATTAATGTGTTGTACTTGCACAAGATGGTCCCACCACATTGAAGTTTTTCCCTTCAACTCATAAATGACAATTCTTCCTTCTTCCCGTGAGGAAAAATTGCAACTAAAAGTATCTCCTCATCCCCAACAACCAAGTCTTTTCATATTCACATTTCTTGTGCTCAACATCAAAGGTAGGAGGTTTAATCTTATTAATTTCTCCTTGTAGTTCATCCACTCCAGACCTCCTCTTATTCTTCTTGACAAGATATATACTTGTAGTGTTGTATGCCCTTCTAGTTGAGTGCCTTGGTGAGTGGCGATGATGTCTCATGCACTTCTAAATTATTCCCTTATGGAAAGAGATCTATGATTCTTGGAATTGGTTGATTTTATTTTCTTATCCATTTTCTATTTTATTCCGTCCAAGATCTACAATAGATTGATTTTGAAGCCATATTGTTGTTCCTTAGCCATCATAAGTCTCTCTTTATTAACCTTATAGATTTGCACATATCTTTGTAGAATTATGCTTGGTTCTATCTATGCCCTTGGTTCTATAAAATGTGAATGCAATAAGACTTATTAGACCACAAAAATTTAATAAATTTATCATTTTATGCACCATTCTTCCCTTTAAATGCACCCGAAAAATCATTTCTGATTTCTTGTGAATTTTACTACCCATTTACATTTCTGGGTGAAAACAGGGACTCCTATGTACAAGAACTTTCTAATGGCTATTCTATTGCTCAATTATGAGTCTTGAGTATAAGTTTATTTATGGAAAGATAAATGAAAGGAACATAATATATGAAAGGATATCCATTAGCACAAGCAACATAACTTCAAAAATCAATGACTGTTTGATCATTCCTTCAGATTTAATATTGACCATTGGCATGTTATTGCTAGACATCAGAACACTTGACAAGACCCTCATACTCAACAATTGTCCAATATGGACTCTGATTTAATCTCAGTCGTCAAAGAATTTCGCCCATATTTAGAAATTTCTTAAGTTTGTCACAAGTTCATAACCCATTCTCTATTCTTGTTACTTTTCTATGGCCTGGGAAATGCACCCTCACAGTCTGCCATATTCGTTTCACATCAATACTTAGAAAAATTTCCAAGCATTTCACAACGGGTCTAATGCATTTTCCTGATTCACTTGTCTATATCTGTGGCCCCATCTATCCAACCAATTCCTCATACTTAGACAATTTCATAAAATTCGCTACACTTCACGATGTCTTAATACTTATTCAATTTTAAATATCTCATCATGGGTCTAAGGAATTTTCCTGATTCACATGTCTATATCCGTAGCCCCGTCCGTTTGACTGATTCTTCATACTTATACAATTTCATATAATTTACTATTCTCTACGATGTCTTGATACTTATTAAATTTTCAAGATCTCAGCATGGGTCTGAAGTTAAGGTTCCATTGGATATGCAGGTGCCCCGCCACCACGGATCCACATAACCTACCACCTACCACACCAGCCACCATGTACCTTACACCATGGTATTACATGTCACCCTTCTTCCACATCACTTGACATGTGATATCCACATCATGTTGATGTCACTGTACAGAAAAATACCCAAAAATTTCCAGTTTTCCAAAAATCCTCATTTTTTTATTTTTCCCAATTTCCCAATTTCTTTCCTCGATCATCATTAAAGATATGTAAATATGAAAATTTTCCAATTACAGGCTCAAAATTCCTGAATGAATATTTAATTGGGAATATTTTATCTCTGGGGTGGAATTTCTTCAATTACTCGTGATTTTTTCCCAAATTTGCAACAATAATTTTATCAAACAATTTGTAGACATACTCTGAAAATTAAATTTCTTCAAATTTTCATCCTCAACACTCTATTATCCATCCCCTGCAGGCTCAATGTTGAAACCTGGAGCTTTTATACCACATTGTAAGGTCCCCAACCACCCAGGTTGAGCCATGCTATGTAAAAACCCAACTTCTATCACAATTGCATTTTCAAATTCTCTTTGAATTTTGTCCCTTACGAATCTGATAACATGTTATAACGTACCTCATTACCATCAACCCATAAATTTTCTTTGATACCATTTAATTAATAACATGCTATGCATATGCAACTATGCAATGCAAACAACATACAATCCATGCATCATCATGAGCAATAATAATAACATAATTAAACATATTACATAGAGAAACTAGCATGTAAATACACATAAAAGAACACTTATATTTTAATTAAAAACATTGACTAGTTGCATACCTCAGACACTCCTCCCAATCATAGACTTTGATGCTCATAAACTCTCAACAATAGGTCACGCCTAAGTTGAGGCTAGAAACTCCACCAGGGAAGTATTCATAATGTTAATCCCTAAATAGTGGCTCATTACCCCTTGATTGGGGCATATTACATTAGTAATGTTATTTTATTTATGTCGGCTTTAGTCCATTAGTTGTAATTATACCTCCTAGTCTCCTATATATACTAAGGAGACATTTCCATTTGGAATCATCTTGTAATTGAACATTTATGTGGGCATAAGGAGGTTTCCCCCTCGAAGAGGCTTATTATTTGAATTTCTCTATTTTTCAAAGCGTTGAGTACTTATTTTGAGGTTTTTCTATGCTATATTTATATTTGGTTCCTAACATATGGTATCAGAGCTCAAGGTCTTGGGGTTTCGCTGCTACGTCTGAGACACCTTGGAATTTTCGCTACAACTTTTTTTCTACAACTATTCAAAAAGAACGAATTGGAGGATATTTAGTAGACAAATCAAGGTATGTTGGGTTACAATTTCATCTCCTTAGGCCTTATACTTTTGGAGATACAATCTTTCTAAGAAAGGGTTATGGAATAATCCTAAATTGAGTCATTGTGGAATTTTCGCTATAAAATCGTTTCTGTAACGTTTCAGACCTTGAACTCCAGAGGCTATACACAGAAATGAGTAAGGTATCTATGGTAACAATTTCAACTTTTGGGTAATCTTACATTTGTAGATACACCTTATGGAAGATAGGGTATCTGACTAGTACTATTGACTAGTCTCAAGAAGGTGTTTTGGGTAAAAAAATCATAACTTCTTCCTAGAGATCCAAATTGAGTGAGACCAGTTGCATTGGATAGTGGAAAGAAAGTAGTAGTTCTGGTACAAGTTTCATAATTTTATATCAGTCATTTTGTGCGGGGCACGCTATACAAGTGAGATCTCCTTGAAAGGAAAAAAATCATCAAGTTGTGGGGAAGTTACCGTAAATTCCACTTGGAACATCCAATTTTTATCAGACCTATGGCATTGCAGAGAAGAAATATCAAAGACCTACAAAAAAGAAAATTTCATACTCAGAAGGGCCGAAATGTTGGAGATATAATAAAAGGAAGATTGTCTAGCAGAACCACCTCAAAATCAAGGTTTAAAGTGATACTTGGCCAACATGCCACCAAAAAAGGGAACTTCTACACCAAATAAGCCTCCAGACAATCCTACTTGGACTCTTGATGAAGGTGAAGAAATGTGTAGGGACATAAATGATTTACAAAAGAAGACAACAACAAAATATGAACTACAAGAGATGGAAGCTAAGTTGGAGGCAAACATGGATGGTTTAAAAGAGGAGATCATGGAAGGATTGAAAAATTTCGTAATAGAGAGGACACCTGAAAGTGAAAATGTATCCCATGAAATTCATGATGAGGACACAAGGAAGGTGAATCGATAATGGAGAAACTCCAACTTTGGGTTGAAGACCAACCATGTTCCTAAGATTGATATGAGGAAGTTTGATGGCAAGGACCCTATCACATAGATACTTCAGATGGAACAATTCTTTGATCTACATAATGTGCCACATACACAAAAGGTACACATTTCTTCTTTATATTTAGAACCCAATCAATTTGTATGGTATTGATGGATTTGCTCTCACAAATCACTTGTCACTTGGACAATTTTCATGGAAGAAATGATAGCACAGTATGAGGATGCAAGGGGCAATACCTTCTTTAGCCAATTGATAAATCTCAAGCAAAAGGGTTTAGTTACAGAGCACATTGAGAACTTCCAAAGATTGAATATAAAGGTAACATATATTCCATATGAGCACTTGATTGATGTATTCATAGAAACTTTAAGAGATAACATTCAACATGAGGTTCGATTTTGGGAACCCAAATCATTGGAGAATGCATTTAGGGTGGCAAGAAATGTTGAAAGTAAAAATATGGCTATGGATACTAGAAGGATCAATACTAACATCTATAGAGAGAATAATGCTCCTTCCTCTAAAACAACTCAACCTACAAGGTTGACACCTAAACAATTGGAGGAAAGAAAAGAAAAAGGTTTATGCTTTAATTGTGACAACAAGTATAGTAAGGAACATAAGTGTGGTGAGAAGAAATTATTCTACATAGATTGTGAAGAGGAACAAGAAAAAGAACCATCTCAATATGAAAATGTAGAAGCAATTTCGTCTGAAGAGTTGACTCCCATGATATCATGTAATGCATTGGCTGGAATTAACACTCCTCAAAACCTCAA
>ML792361.1:71822-113850 GCA_009831015.1 Picea engelmannii
AGTATTTTTTGATGATATACTAATCTATAGCAAGTCTTGGGAGGATCATGTGCAACATGTTGACAAGGTGCTACAACTACTAAAGGAGCAACAACTATATGCCAAACCATCCAAATGTTTCTTTGGAGTGAAGGAGGTAGAGTTTTTGGTTCATATTGTATCTCATGAAGGTTTCAAGGTAGACCCTAACAAGATTAAGGCCATGATGGACTGACCGATTCCCAAAACATTGAAGAAGCTTAGAGGATTTTTGGGTTTGACAGGTTACTACCGCAAGTTTGTTCGACACTATGGAAGAATAACAACACCTTTAACCGCACTAACTAAGAAGGATGCATTTTCATGGACTCCAGAGGAAACTGAATCTTTTGAACAAATTAAAGAGGTGATGTGAAAATATCCTGTCTTGACCACTTCAGACTTCACAAAAACCTTTATTGTGGAATGTGATGCCTTGGGAAATGGAATTGGTGTTGTCCTAATGCAAGAAGGAAGGCCCCTGGCTTTTGAAAATTGACCACTCAAGGGAAAGGAATTACACAAACCCATTTATGAGAAGGAAATGATGGAAATACTACATGCATTGAATAAATGGCGTCCTTATCTAATATGTAGGCACTTCAAGGTAAAAAAAGATCATGATAGTTTTAAATACTTCTTGGAACAAAGACTATTTTCAAAAGAACAACAAAAATGGGTAACCAAGATATTGGGTTATGATTTTGAAATCGTCTATAAAAAAGGGAAGCCAAATGTTGTGGCAGATGCATTCTCAAGGAAGAATGAAGATGTTGAGGCCTTTCTCTGTGTTATCTCGATGATCCAACCTGATTGGATAATAAAAGCAAGGGATGAATGGAAGAATGACGAAAAAGTGTGGAATCTCATTCAAAGGTTGTAGCAGGATTCTAGTGCATCAGATACATTTACATGGAAAAATGATTCACTATGGTACCAAGATTGCTTATATTTATGTAAGAAATCCCAACTCAAACAAAAGGTACTATTGGAATTGCACACCTCTCCAGTAGGAGGGGACTCAAGATTTTTAAAAACCTACCATAGGGTCAAGAAGGATTTTTTTTGGGATGGCCTTAAAACTGATGTTCAAAGGTTTGTGGCAGAATGTTTGGTTTGCCAACAAAATAAGGTGGAAACAATTAAGACCCTAGGTATTTTACAACCATTAGCCATCCCAAGTCAACACTGGGAGGAGGTTTCCATGGATTTCATCACAGGGTTACCGAAGTCTGAAGGAAAGAGTGTCATCATGGTGATTTTTGATAGACTGAACAAGTACACACACTTTTGTGCACTCTCTCATCCCTTCAAAGATAGTATAGTTTCCACCGCATTCATGGAGACAGTTCAAAAGCTACATGGCGACCCAAAGATTATTGTAAGTGACAGAGATCCCATATTCACTGGAAATTTTTGGACAAAATTATTTTCTTTTTGGGTACTCAATTGGCTCATAGCTCATCCTATCATACTCAATATGATGGACAACCTGAGATAGTGAACAAATGTCTAGAAGGCTACCTTCGTTGCTTTGTCTCTGATAAACAAACACAATGGTTCAAATGGTTACCCTTGGTAGAATGGTGGTATAACACTTCATTTCATACTGCAACAAAAATGACACCATTTATGGCACTCTATGGATACCACCCTCCTTCCATCACTTCTTCTCTAAAAGAAAAATCTAAGGTTCAAGCAGTGGAATATCACATCAAGCATCAACAAAAAGTTCTCTAAATATTAAAGGACAACAGAATCACATGAAAAAATAAGAAAATCAACATCGTAGTGAAAGAAGTTTTGAAGTAGGGGATTGGGTGTTTTTAATACTACAACCATACAAATAGATGTCCCTCAAGAAAGACAAGAAGGATAATAAATTATCACCAAAGTACTATGGCTCTTATAAGGTGTTACAAAAGATTGGTACTATGGCATACAAATTGGAGTTTCTGACATCTTCACTAGTACACCCAGTTTTCCATGTTTCATGCTTAAAGAAGGTTATAGGTGACAAGATCCCAGTTCAAGCTATATTGCCAGAACTTGACAAGGAAGGGAAAATCATATTGGAGCTTGAAGCCATCACGAACAGAAGAATTTTCTAGCTGAGGAATAGATCCATTTCAAAGTATCTCATTAAATGGAGGAAACTGCCATCTAAAGGTTCCACTTGGGAAGATGAGTATTTTATACAGAAGCATCCAGAGTTACTCAAGCATTTCAGAAAACACTTGTCTCAAGGGGAGGGGCATGTTAATCCCTAAATAGTGGCTCTTTACCCCTTAATTGGGGAATATTACCTTAGTAATGTTATTTTATTTATGTTGGCTTTAGTCCATTAGTTGTAATTATACCTCCTAGTATCCTATATATACCAAGGAGACATTTTCATTTGGAATCATCTTGGAATTGAACATTTATGTGGGCATAAGGAGGTTACCTCGTCAAAGAGGCTTATTATCTGAATTTCTCTCTTTTTCAAGGCGTTGAGTACTTATTCTGAGGTTTTTCTATGCTATATTGATATTTGGTTCCTAACATATAAGATAGAATAAGGTCTAACCAACATAATAACACTTAGATCAAGGTGCCATTTTATGAAACTAGCCTACAATATCTCATTTACCACAACCTGTCCCACCCCAGGAGGTGTGCCCCTTCTCTGCTCAACAGTCATTCGAATGCCCCACTTTCCTTCTGAGGCTTCAACAACAGGACATAAAGAAAGTCTCAGATCTCTGTAGTTATTTCCCAACATTTCACTCACCTAGAGAGAATGCTCACATTCCTAACAACCGCTTCTTTAGAATGCACATAAGCCTCACAATCTGCTTCTTCATTTCAAACTATTCAGGTTTATTGGTTACAATCCACTTCCCAAACTCTCCCAGTAAAGGTAGGAATATGGATGGTAGAGTGAATGTGAGAGAGAGGAGAATGATGATCGAAAATATGGCAAGAATCTTGGAGAATACACTATCTCCCAAGTTTGTGTATGCATGTTCCCAACTTGACACTTGTCATGTTGGGAACTACCTTTTCCCCACTCGGATGATGTGTTTCCCCACTTTAAGAACTTAGGATAAGATGTCTCATGATTTATACTTTAGTAAATATTATGGGCCAAGGAGGCCACCTAGGGGAACGCCCACCTGGGGCACACATGTCAATCACCTAGGCACAACACATTTTCACCTTTTGATGGTTAATTAAATATATGTAAATAAATGGTTCCCTCAATATATAAGGTGAAATTTGACTCAAATAAAGTATTCTTACCTTTTCTCTTGAAGTGATGTGTCTCATTTGTTTTATTTTATGAGTTTGCATTTTACGTTTACTGCAATTTCATTTTTGGGGTTTCTGAAGAATAACCAGTGCACCTTCCTTCATGGTTGCCTCCTGGTGAATCCGTTTTCCATTCTTCCACCTCTAAGAGAAATCGTATTCCATTATCTAGCCACTCTCTCAAGGAACAAATCGTTTCCTTCAATTTTTCCGAGGCAGAAGGGAGGGCACACCAACCTGGGGTTTGTGCCCTTGTTGGTTTCTCCTTTGTCGGGCTGAAGTAAGTGCACCCTCTTCTATGGCTGCATTGAAATTCTCCCACTGATCCCTGGAGGTCACACTGAGATATCCAAAGTCTCTTGTCCACTCTCCGATCATCTTGCCTTGGATATCCATTGTTTGGTTACCCAAACCAATGGTGCACCCTTGTTCAGATTTGCGGCCCTGAGGATTTTTAGGTCAGAAGACATAATATGTCTTGTGTGCTCACATTCTCATGTATATCTCCTTGTTCGGAAGATAAATTTGTATTAGAGCCTCAATATCCATGGAAAATCTTTCGATCTTGATGATTGAACCAATTTGTTTGGGGGTTTTCATGAAATAGTCTATATTTTGCCCATTCCAGGGTTTACATATTCATGCAAGAAGCTCAATAGATCTCATAAGACTCAAGGGCACCTAGGGCTCCATTGTAATATAGATGAGTTCCACAGATCTAAAACAATACAAATCTCTCCCTCTAAACCAGTTCAACTCCATTGCTTCAGGGTTTTGGATCCTTTGTTCCAAAAATAGAGCCTGACCCATTTTTCAGCATTGCAAACTAGGGGCACCTTTGATCTTTAGCTGGAACCACAATGCCTCCATGCAAATATCCTTTGGAATTAGACTTAGATTCCAACATGTCAAATCCCATCGAAGATCTTTCCTCAGTCCTCAATGATATTCTCATAATGCAACAACAAAAAAATCCAGACCCCTTCTGGTTGGACACTCGAATCCAACTACCCAAATTTTCTAGTCAAACCAATGGAGAAATTGTGGATTCTTGGATTCGTAGCCTCTCCACCTATTTCAATACATGTCTAGGCCTTACCGAGGAAAGAAATCTCTAGATTTTTTCCTTTCAATTAGAAGGACTGGCACAAACTTGGTGGGATACATAGAAAGAGAAGACCACACTTGTGATAGAGATTGGGGATGCTCCAGAATCCTCTAATTCCAAACCCACCAGAACCTAGGCTTAACTTTATGAAGCTTTGAGAAATCACTTCTACCCACCTGGGTATGTGAAATCCTTATGGATCAAATGGCACCAACTTCGACAACTCCCTTCGCAAGGAGTGCAAGGCTACATAGAATTCTTTTGCAAGATGTGCCTCTTACTTCATATTCCATATCTATAAGAGGTACTCATATTAAATTTTTTGGTTGGTTTATTAATTCAGTTCCATCAAGAAGTAGATATGTTTGAAAATCCAACTTTAGACAAAACATTTTAGTGATCTTTGGCTATAGAAAGGAAAGTCACTCCTAGAGGTCGTACTCCTCCGTCCCGCCCCTACACCAACCCCTCCGCCTCTCAACCATCCATCTCCCATCCTTCAACCCTCTTTCCACCACCTCAGGCTAAAAAACCCACACCCAATACAAATACAAGGACACCCTGGTGCTCATTCCACAAAACTACTTCAAACAATTCATTAGATTGTCGAATCCTCCAAAATATAAAGACCAACAAAACGATCCTCACTGAGCTCATTGCAACCTCCCAAGTAGAAGACACCGAAGAGGTTCCTATGAAAAATCCCATAGAAGTAGATCCCTCACTAATTCTAATGACCCATGAATATTCGAACTCATCCACCCAACCCCTCTTCACCCATAACTTCTAAATAAAAAAATCCTTGGCTTTACCAATTATGAACAATGGAAGCCAGAAGAATTTTGTGTCTCAAGACATTGTCAACTGCCTTAATATGGTTACTACTCCACATCCACAACCCTATCAACTCGGATGGGTCCAAAAGGATGGCCCTTGCCTCTTAGTTTCTAAGTGATGTCTGGTCACTTTCACCATAGGCCAATTCAAAGACACTGTCCTCTGTGATGTCTCCCCCTTGGATTGTGTGGATTTGCTGCTCGATATCCCATACCAAACCCAAATAAATTCTATCTATATGGGAAAATCCCACCAGTACAAAATTACCAAAGAAGGCCACACTTATATATTAACTGCATCAAAACCCGAACCCCCTACTATCAAAGAAAAAATCTCACATGTACACTTAAACCAATGTGTCTCTCTCGATTTGGTGTGCCCAATACCACCAAACAATACCAAGCACCCTATTCCTGAAACAATGACTCCCCTCCTCCAAGAGTTTGCAGAGGTATTTCACCCTCTAGAGGGACTCCCCCCCTCCCGACACATTGACCATTCCATTCATCTCATCCCCACATATGCTTTACCTAACACCCCTACTTACCAGTTGGCCCCAATAGAAATAGAGGAAATGGAAAGACAATTGATCGACCTCATCAACTCTAGCCACATCCAACCTTCAACTTCTCCCTATGCTTCTGTTGCATTTGTCATCCCCAAAAGAGATACCTCATAAATGTGCCTTGTCATTGATTACTGAGCCTTAAAAAAAGCCACAATAAAAAACCATTACCCCCTACCCCAGATTGAGGAGCTACTCAACACCCTCCAAGGAGATAAGTGGTTTAATAAATTCGATTTGACAGTCGGATACCATCAAGTTCAAATGAACCTAGATGATGTTTGGAAAACAACGTTCAAGACCAAATTTGGTCTTTTTTGAGTGGAAAGTCATACCTTTCGGCCTCACCAATGCCCCAACTAGTTTCATGAGGCTCATCAATGACATCTTCAGAGCACATTTGGGTCGATTTGTGGTCATCTACTTATATTACATTCTCATCTTTAGTTTGACATGGGACACTCACATGAAACATGTTCGCCAAGTTCTACAAATTCTCCGAGAACACAAGTTACAATTCAAATTGAAGAAGTCATATTTTGGTTAGACTTCAGTTCCCTATCTTGACTTTGTGGTCAAATCATAGGGTATTAAACTAGATCAAGCCCACATATAAGAATTGAAGCAATGGCCTCTACCTTCTTCATCTAAGGAGCTCAAAATATTTCTAGGTGGAATCAATTTCTATCATAAGTTCATTCCCTCTTTTTCACATATTGCTCGGGGAGCTCTCAAATACTTCTTCTACATTCATCTGGACTAAAGAAGAAACTAATCACTTTTCTCAGCTCAAATATGCCCTCTGCTCATCCCCTGTATTACATCTGTCGGACCTCTCCCAACCCTTTGAGATTGAGTCTGATGCCTCACAATATGATTTTGGTGTCGTAATTAAACAAGGAGGACACCCCATTTCTTAACACTCTGAAACCCTATCCGAGGCAAAGAAAAATTATAGCACCTATGATAAGGAATTTTACAGTCTAGTTCAGGTGCTCAAGCAATGGAGGCATTATTTGCTGGGTAAAGAAACCATTCTACATACATACCACCACCCTTTTATTTTCATCAACTCTCAATCAAATATTCAGAAACAAAGGCACCTTAAATGGGCCTCCTACATTCAACAATTTGACTTAGTCATCAGATATAAGAAAGGAACTTATAATAAGATGGCTGATTTGCTAAGTTGACCTCCCACTCCAATGTTTTCCATTATAGAAGTGAACAATGCTACTTATGACACATGGAAAGATCAATATGCTACTGAACCTGACTTTCAAGAGATTTGGGAAGCTTTGAAAAGTCCCACAGTGATCAATCAGACCCCCTTCCTAGATTACACTATTCGGGATGGGTGGATCAACAAGTTGAATTTGCTATGCATTCCACTCAGAAGACCGCCTCTTTCTCATCAGGGAGGCACATGCTTCAGCGTATGGGGGCCACTTCGGTACCACAAATGCCACCCAACATCTGCAACACCATTTCCATTAGCCTTCCATGCAACCTCAAGTTGAAAAATTTATCAGAGCCTGTGCATTATGCTCATAATCCAAGCCATCCAACCGAAAGCATGGGTTATATCAACCACTGTCGCTTCCTTCTCGACCTTGGGAGTTAATCTCAATGGACTTCCTCAGTGGAATTCCAACAACCCAAAATAAACATGATGCAATCTGGGTAGTGGTATGTCGCTTTAGAAAAATGGCACTTTTAATCCCATGCACGAAGACAACTACATCAACGTAAACAACAAAACTCTACTTCCAACATGTTTGGCCCCATTTTGGCCTCCCAAGCACTATCATCTCAGACATATATTCTCGCTTCCTCAACACATTTTGGAAGACCACATGGGTGATATTGGGGTGCCACCTCAAGTTTTCTACTGCATTCCATCCTCAAATGGATGGCCAAATAGAGGTTGTCAACATAGTCTTGGTTCATGCTCTCCGAACTCAATTTGGGTGCATCAAACAATGGGATAATTACTTGCACATTATACAACATAGACACAAGAAGGAAACACATTATTCTACAAGATTTTCACCTTTTGAAGTCTTATTGGGCTTCCAACCCACATCTCCAACCAATATCCACTCACCTGGGCTCCTCAAGGTACCTTCCATCAACATCAGGAATAAATCTCAACTCAACGATTTCTCCAACAAATTGCACAACACCACTCTGTAGTAACATCAACACTTCAAGCAGCCCAAGGGCATGCCAAGCAGTTCCATGACAAACAAAGAACCTTCATGTCCTTTAAACCAGGGGATCAAGTCTGGTTACACTTGGATAAGAAGTGCTTCAAAGGCCACCATGACAAGATTATGCCAATAAGATATGGTCCTTATACCATCCTTGATAAGATTGGAGAAGATGCATATAGGTTGGATCTGCCACCACAACTGGGAATCCACAATGTCATTAATGTAAATCATTTAAAGTTTTTTGAGCCTTCCCTCTTGGAAGCACCAATCACCATCACTCATCCAGTGGACAACATTCCCGATTTCCAACTCCCATTGGTCAAAGACACTATATTGGACACCCAGACTTGCTCTACGAGGCACCAAACATACACTTTATATTTGGTATCCCACCAAGGCCAAATTCTAGCTCAAGAAAAGTGTATCACAATTGATGTATTTCACAATAAGTTTCCTCATATTCTCATGGAAGCCGAGACGGTTCCATATCTAAACAGGGAGGAATTGGGCTAAGGAGGCCACCTACGAGAATGTCCACCTGGGGTGCACAAGTCAATCACCTAGGAGAAACACATTTTCACCTTTTGATGGTTAATTAAATATATGTAAATAAATGGTTCCCTCAGTATATAAGGTGAACTAGGACTCAAATAAAATATTCTTACCTTTTCTCCTGAAGCTATGTGTCTCATTTGTTTTATTTTCCGATTTTTCATTTTACATTTACTGTAATTTTGTTTTTGGGGTTTTTGAAGAATAACCAATGCACCTTCCTTCATGGATGCCTCCTGGAGACTCAATTTTCCATTCTTCCACCTTTGAGAGAAATATTATTCCATTATCTAGCCACTCTCTCAGGGAGAAAATCATTTCCTTGAAGTTTTCCGAGGCAGAAGGGAGGGTGTACCAACTTGGGGTTTGCACCCTCATTGGTTTCTACTTTGTTGGGATGAAGTGAGTGCACCCTCTTCTATGGTTGCACTGATCTTATCCCACTGATCCTCGAAGGTCACACTGAGATAGCCAAAGCCTCTTGGCCACTCTCGAATTATCCCGACTTGGATCTCCATTGCTTGGTCACCCAAACCAATGGTGTGCCCCTGAGGAGTTTTTGGTCAGAAGTTGGACTATGGTTTGTGTGGTCACCTTCTATTGTAGATAGACTTCTTGAGATGATCATATTAATATAGTATTTCCTTGACTTAAGCCTCCCTTGGCTTAGACCCTCTTCTTAGACCGTTAGCCCCCTTTGCCTCTAGTGGAGTGATATCCCCCCATACTCTTTTTTCTAGTTGGTTTTCAATCATGATGTATTTTTATTAATAATCTGTGTATGATTACATATTACAATGATAGGCTCACTAGAATTTTTGCATCTAGGATTTCCAACCTATTAATCACACTAGCAATCTGACCTTAAAAATTATATACAAAAGCACTCTGGCCCAAAATATCCTAGCTCACCAACCTATATGTACATTTATAGTTGGGGTTCATCCTAGGGGTATTACAAAAATTCTCATATGATTAGCTTTTCCATCCGATTTAAAAAGTTACTTTTGTAGAAAAACATGATTGGCTTTTCCATTCGATATAACTAACATCTCCTGTGACATCCCAAAAAATAAAGTATTTTTGGAAATTTAAAATTTGTTGGAAAATGATTCCCTTTTAGTAAAATCGAATTTGGAAAATTTTTGCCATTTATGGCAATTTCGAATTTCGAATTTGATAATTGTAATTAATTATTTTTACTGTTGGGACTACGAAACTTGTATGAAAACATAATATTTTATATTGATTACAGGAGGACAAATGGAACAACCATGTTAAAATCAACTGACCATGACTCCATGAGTGAGAAACATGTTGGAACTACCTTTGTGTTGATTGTTACAAGTGGAAAATTAGATATTTGGCCATTGGCAACCCCTGCAAATCAAGGATTTAGAAAGATGTGAAAATTCCCAAGGGAGGGAAAAGAACCAAGGAAAAAAGGATTTTTATGGATAAATAGCATATGTGAGGAGGCAAGATGCTGCCTAGTATGCAGGGAGGAGAGACAACTGGTTTTATTGCTATTATGAACACTACGGATTGAGTGTTAGGCAAGAGGATTTTGCTGAAACTGAAATAAATTTCTGAGGAGGAGTTTTCCGAGTGAACCCTCATGGACTCATGGTCAGGCTAGGGGGTGAACTCGACAAGTAACTTGGCTTCCCTATTCTACGGTTGGGAGGAATGTGGTTGTTCCCTTTGTTTTCCCGTGAACTAGTTCAGATATGCTATTTTCATCCTTCTCTGCTTTGAATGAATTATATATATATATATATATATATATATATATATATATATATGTTATAATGTAGTTGTTTGGTGCTAATGGTGAAATAATTTTTATCCGTGGATGAAATTTAGTTGTTATGGAAAGTTTATAACCGATAGCCTAGATCTGGAATTTCCACTTCTGCAATTGGAAATTCCAGGGAACTACTTATGTATAATTCGTGAATTGAACAGATCTATATATTCAATAAGTTTATGTATTTCTCTGTAAGGTTCTGAGAGTCATACTATATAGATGAGCCTTCCCTTCACTGATAATATTGAAGGGAAGAGACACAGGATGACATGGACTCTCCAGACCATAAATATTACCTATATAAGTACGTGTATATATATATATATATATATATATATATATATATATATATATTCATTTGCAATTGGTATTTTGCGAGGCATCACTATTTAACAAAATGGTGCAACTTTAATAGACCGTATTTATACAGAAACTTGATGTCACATTATATAAGTAATTAGATGATATCAATTGGCAATCAACCCTTTTTACATAAAGAAAATATCGAATCGGAGAGTCTGAGACTTCTCTCTCTTTTAACGAAACTCGGTATTGTTCCATATTAGATGGAATAAATCATGTTGTTCAATTATAGGATATTATAGAAGTAGGTCACTCTGTAAGAGTAAAGGTAAGGAGATGCATGAATGTCATAAACCACATACCAATAGAACATCTAAGCATAGTTTTCTATTTACAAGAAATAAAAGATCCATCTGGAAAGATAACCATTGTATTCAATCACAGAGTAATGGTATACATGTATAATTACCCATTCGGTGTCCGACATAAAAAGGGAATATAATTCTTACAGTTCTGTACTATAGCTGACAATTACAAAATATCAGAAAAACCCTGTGACATAATGATAGATGCATGGGTATGTATGCACATAAAACTATATATATGTCTAGGTCCGCGTTCTGGAAATACATCATAGAATCGTAACCTTACTCAGACCTTTTTAGCTCCAATCTAATTACTACAAACTCAGAACGAAGCATATCAAAAAAATAATAATATATATATATATATATAAAGAAGGTCGAATGAAAGTAAATGAGGTATATATGGTATTGTAGATCTAATACCTTTGAGTTTCAAACATCCAGACTTTAAATAGAACATTCAATCTAAGATATAATCACAACAAATAAATTCCCAAGTAAGGTGAGACTCGAACGATGCACTCAACAATCATTTCATTAAATTCAAAAGAATAGGACAGTCCTGTAGATAAATTGATACCAGAGTCATACTAACTGGGCCAAATGTTATGTTACATTGGGAATTTTTCCCCTTTCAAATCCGATAGGAAACTTAGAAAAAGGACTATACTGAGTGATTGCATGTTCGCAACCACGACTGATCAAATTCTGGAGGGGTTATAACAGGGAACTCGATTACCTTTTACATCGGGCTCGTAGATGAACATCCGAATTCTTCGCGTAAACTAAACCCTGGAAAAATTTAACAGTCAGAGATTAGCATTTTATATATGAGGAAGACTTAAAGAAGCATACGAATATTAATAAATCCTACCAAGACGCTACTTAACTGTGAATTTGCGACTCCTGAGACTTTTGTTTCTTCTTATTGTCTTCCGTTGGGATAGACACGTAGGGCCGAGAGAAGATAGTGCCATAACTAACTGATGGGTAGCCTCGCATTAGACATGGCCCATCATTAGTGATATGTTTCAGTCATCGAAACAGTTTAAATTAACATTAGAAAAATCTTCACGCAACATCTAATGAATAATGAAATACAGTAATCAACTATACAAAAATACTTATAAAAACATAAACTGCACATATACCCTAGCCTAAACAGAGTATAAGTTCTTTATTTTTTTAAAACCAAGCACACAATAGGGTTATCCTTGCAAGAGAAAACCCTCCCTGAGACTCTCGAGAAATTCAGTTATGAATCCCAGTTCACGACAGGTGGCCACCAAAAACCCTAGGTACTGAAACATAGATGAACATGGTTAGTACTTCATCTCCATAACTAGAGGAGGAAACAACATTAAACTCAATAAAATCACTTCTACAGGATTCAGGATGGCATCAAAGCATCACAGATAGATTACACTAAATGAAAAGAAATATGTAAATTACTGCACCATTTTCTTTATCAACCATAGTAGCGTTCGTAGGGAAAGAACTTACCATGAATGCGAACCCTGTCGTCTCCTACAATCCTGAGACAACCACCATGACAAAAAACTTCGCTTCAACATATTGTTGCATAGAACCTCTTCGTAGAATGAAACAATGGCAAATTGGAGACCCACTCAAATCCTAAGCGACGCCTGGTCTTCTCGAAATAAATGTGGAGAGTGTGGAGGATGATTGGCCATGTGACTATGGCAGGGTCGATATGACACTTTGGGCATAGATCCCATTCAATTCATTGGAATGCATAGAGCTACCATTAATGAAGTTGTAGGGCTATAAATACCTAGACCATAGACTAACCCTTCCCTTTAAAGAAGGTCATATTTGACCCCTTCTGACTTGAAGGAAGTTAAATGGGCATTCATGCCTCTATATTATTTGGAATTCAATAATTCAATCCTAATTGTCAGTTATCCACTAATGTATATATTTAGAGATCTAATTAAACCACCGGTCCCATGAACCATTACATAGTCGGGACTTGGTAGTTAGGCTAGGTACTTGGCATGTTAAACCCGACCCCATGACTATTATGGATAGGAACTAGTTCAAGTATCCTAAGGTTAAAAATCATCAAGTGGACCTATGCACAGTCATAGAGTCTTATGCTAAATGAATTTTATCATGTTTTCATAAGACCCCACTTATATTTATAGCCCTATGCAGATAGATAAGGACTAGAGCTAGAAAGGGGTCCACTAGAGCCTTGGGACCTTACCCTTATAACCTTTCTACTCGTGTTAGTCAAAGATGTTATAGATAAGACAATATTGCGGTAAGTGGAACTTTAGGAATTGCTTAACAAGATAATAGAGTGTAAGGTAAGATTTTAATACAAAGTTATTTCTAACGGAGTTATGACAACATAAACCTATTCTCCTATAAACATTTTTTTTTTTTTTGGTTAGTAATTATGAGGTACATTACATCTCCTCTAGGGGAAACTTCCTGTTTTGTTTCCATGTTATAATGGAGGAATGATTGATCACAACACTAGAAGATTGTTTCTCTCATTCCTTATTATTGTATTTCTTACTTTTTACCCTTGTTTCAGGCAAGTCACAAGTGATATCTCTAAAGGAGATACTATGATGATTTTTCTTGCTATTTTATTATTATTATTATTATAAGGAGTATTATGCTTGACTGTTGTTTCTCCCTTGTTGTTCTTGTTCCGGGAAGGTCACAAGTGATAACCCTGAGAAAGATATAGTGACGGTTGTAGGAGGCAACATATTAGATGAGACATGGAACATAATATCCAAGTTGTATACATGACTGTATACATCCATGTACCAAAGAAGATGAAGAAGAAGCTACTTTTGAGATAGAGACTATCTCATATAGAGATTGATTGTAAGGATTAGAAGGCTCCAAAGATGACCGAACATTAGAATATAACTCATAATAGACTTGGTCAATGGATAATGAAGCCACCTTGACAAGAAGCATAATTCATTTGAAGTTTGACTCAGATTTTCATATTAAGACTTGGTATTCAACACCAAGTATATCCTTTAGAGACTATGAAGTTTTTGTAGACTCAGATTAAGCATGATCTCAGAAAGGATCAAATGGGGAAAAGAGACATCTTCCAGGACTGTCAGAAAAATTCCATGAGTTGCGAAGACTAGATCGTAGCTTCAGAGACCTCTAGGAAACATGAAATCTCCTGAGAATGTTCCCTTGTTTCAATGACAGAGGAGGAAGCCAATTAGAAGGACTGAGATATGGATTTTTCCTTCAGAGTAGAAGGGAAGTCAGTGGTGACTTCCAATATTGATCTAACAGATCAAGCATGTTGCAGATAAAAATATAAAGATGTACAAAGCCTAATCTGTGTCCGTAGGATTCTCCCAGCAAGAGGGATAAGACTATGAAGGGACACTTGCTCCGATAATCAGAAAAAGTGTATATAGAAAAACCATGATACATTAAAAAAAGTTGATGCAACATGAGATTTAGAGAAAACAAATGAATATTTCATCATGATGGAGTAGAGGATCTACTCTCAGAGTTCAACAACTACAATGAGAATAAATCAATTATTCTCATCTTCAGAAATAACAACTACAGGTGGGGAGTCCCGGTTCCAGAAGTAACAATTGCATAAAAAGTAGAGGACATACTCTTATGGAGTGATACAGACAGTGATTTGTAGAAAAAACATATAACCAAAACATTATTATGCATATTGAGTTTCATCTGAGTATGTGTACCAGGTTGGTACAATGTGATGTGAAAATTTGGTTTCGAAGTACAAGACATGAAGACTCATGTATGCAAGTTGAAGCAAGATACAAGAGCTTGGTATGACATGATTGATAGTTTTATGATGAGTTGGGGCTTTACCAAGAGTAAATATGATCCCAAAATTTACTTCAAGATTGATAATGATGGGACATTTATATTGCTACTATATGTTGATGACTTATTCTTGACAAATTGAGAAAATCTCATCACATATTGTAAGAAGAAGCTTGCGGTCAAATTTAAAATTAGGACTGATGCACTATTTCTTAGGTCTTGACGTATAACATAGCCTAGAAGAGATTTCCTTAGTCAAGGAAAGTATGTTATGGAAATTCTGAAGAGATTCGACATGATGGATTGTAGAACCATGCCCACTCATATGGAGATGAATATGAAGTTATTGGCTGATACTTTTTTAGAAATAGTTGATGTTATTCTATACAAATAGATGATTGGTTCATTGATGTATTTGACGAATACCAGACCGAATATATTCTTTACTGTGAACACCTTGAGTCAATATCTAGTGGAGCCCAGATGTGTTCATAATGTAGTTTCAAATAATGTGATGATATACCTTAAGGGTATGTTGGATTATGGTCTCTGTTATACTAGAGAGAATGACTCCAGACTGTATGGTTATACTGATTCAGATTGAGATGGAAGTGCTTCAGACAGAAAGAGAACTTCAGGATGTTGTTTTAGTTTGGGGTCAGCCACGACTTCATTGAAAAGCAGGAAAAATTCCATTATTTCTCTTAGCATAACAACAACAGAGTACATTACAACATGTTCCACCAGTTGTGAATCCATATAGATTCTAAAGTTGTTGACATGTCTATTCAATCTGGAGATGGAAGCTACCGTGATTCTATGTGATAACCAAAGCTGCATAAATATGACATAGATCCCAGTGTTCCACGATAAAATGAAGCACATAGAGATATGGAATCACTACATTCGTGACATGGTGTAAAAGCGAGGTCTAAAGCTCCAATATGTTGGAATAGATGAGTAGGTTGCAGATGTGTTGACTAATCCTCTATTTCGTGTGAAGTTTGAGTACTTCTGAGACAAGATTCGTGTTGTCTGAAAGGACCTCCCTCGAAATGGGGAGTGATGTTGACGATACTATGGTATTCTGACCAATAATTGATAGCTCAGTTAGGATTTTATATCCTAGGGGACTGATCATCCCTGGGTAGCTCTCGAAGGTCTGGTAAGGAAGATATGTCAAAGTACCTGTGCATGTATATTCCAACTGTGGTTAGTAGTGGTAACTCAATTAGGATTCTATATCCTAGGGAATCTTATGATTTCTAGGAAGATCCTGAAGGTCTGATAAGGACGATCTGTTAGAGTACCACATATGTTTTTGTTGATGCACCTACCTCATTTTGTTGCCACATATAGATGTTGATGTTCCAACTTCATGATGTTATTCCAACTTCGTGTTGTTGATGTGTTCCATCCTCATGCTGTTGATGATGATGATGTTACTCTAGCTACGCACTACACATGATGATGATGTTCTGTTTCTACTAATGTTGATGATGAGGAAAAATTCTGATGACCTATAGATATGACTGACAATGTTCTCGATGTTGATGACGATGTCCCCTCCTCTTGATGTTGTATTGAGCCCAACCAATTTTTATTGATGTTGTTAGTAGAATATCCTTGTTGTTAAGGGGGAGTGTTGAAGTATTGTAACTTCTAAGAATATTCTACCTAAGAGGGAGTGTTGAATAATATTATTATATTATATTTAATTTTGTCCTATTGTGCCTCAGTAAAAGTCGACCCTTTTGTGCTCTGGAAGTCAAATGTAAATTAAAAGGGTAAAGTGAGAGGTTGGCCTACACCTAATTAAGGGAGGCCAGACTATTATTTATAAAGGAGGCTAGCACCTCAGGGTAAAATCATGAATCTGGGTAACACTTTCGTGACAATCGGGTCTCCAAAATTTCTAGCGGTAATTTTTCGACCGAACAAATGTTGCTTTCTACCGAAAATTTTCACGTCAAATTTAATGGTGCCATCGAAATTCGTGTACAATGTTTTTTGGATGAATTAATTTCCCGTGGTAATCATATTTCGATCGAAAGACTTTTCGTCTGAAACATTTATTTTTAACGGATTCCGTTAAAAACTAGGTTTCGGTCGAAAGAATAATTCGGTCGAAAACTTGAAAATGGGACTGTTTGGAAGAAACTGCAAATTCTCTCCATCTTACTTCATCTTTGGAGGTAGTGGACTCCTACAAATACTCATAATTTAGTTTGAGAATTGATACCAACATTTTTAAAATTGAATCTACTTTCATTGGGTATAATTTGTTTTCATTTTCATTGTTTTTATCTAATTTTATAAAAAAATCACTGCATAATATTTTTAGGTGAGATTATGATTCGGTGAAATGAAAAATCCATATCTCTAAAAATACACAATGGAAAGTTATGGAAAATTTATATTCATAATTGTTAAAATGTTCTCTTCAAAAGGTATTTTTAGATTTTACTTTTAAGTAAAAATTAAGATAGATACAAGGTGTAGAAAAACATGTGTTTAAAATCTGCAATGTTTTCATCTTGGTCAACTTCAAAAAATTATAGAAATTATAATATTCATCCGTTAGATTCAAAATTATAGTCATAATAAAATAGAGTCTCTGTAGATTGTTGCAGTATATTTCATTTCTTAAAAACATAAGTTTAATAATAGATACATTGTTGTGGAAAACAATAACTCATTATCATTCCTTTCATGTTTAAGGAACACACTGTTAAACAATTGTCAAATTGACATATCAAATCTTGATTAAAAAAAATTGAAAAATAGTCATTAGAAATATAACAAAATTAATCATAAGTTTTGTTTTTACTGTAAAGTGAAATTCTAAATAAAAAAAATACTTTTGTATGCCGGAAGTTGAAGAACTTGTGAAAATACAGTTTTTTTGGTCATAAAACAAGCAAAAGTGTTACCCATCTTCATGATTTTACCCCTCATTTACATACTCACCACACTAGCTCTACAACTATGAAGAAGTGTGCAAGACTTGAAGGAACTGCTATTGTATATAAGTGTGACGTCAAGGAGGGTTCTTGGTATGTGTCTTGGTATCTCTTGGTTAAGTAGTGCGATACTCTTCCTAATGAAGGAGAAAAGGAGGATATTTTGTTTGGTCTTTGATCTATCTATATTAAGGAAGTTGTTTTTGGGTTTTGTCCCCCATGAAGGTTTCCCAGGATAATCTGTGTGTCTCTATTTTTTATCTTATTGCCTCTCTTTCAATGATCTTATTTATTCAACTAATGTTCTAAATGATTATAATAATAAAGAAGAACCATAACTGCTAGTTGTATAAGTAAAACTTTAACAGGATGTTGTCCCTCGATATGTTATAATCTATGAGTGGAACAATGGAAATGATCTGAAAATAGCTGACTTGTTATGCTATGCAAACACCCTCTACTTCATTAAAATAAAACTTTACAGGACCTTGCTTCATGTGTTAAAATATGAAAGATAAAATTATGTGCCAAGTTTATGCTTCTTCTTTTAAATGTTCATGTGTGGGGAAATGTTCTTTTAAATGGTTAAATATGTACTTTAAATAAATACACAACAACATAACTTGCAGCAAATAAACCATCAAACTCACAACAAGAACAACATGATAAAGGAGTTCACCCCTCTCCGGGCTACATCTCCTTGAGCCTCCATTAATGGACTTGGCTCTCTGGGATTAATTTGTCAAAGATTTTTTTACAAGCTGCTACTCAAATCCAATGGAAATTATGGCTGTACCATTGGGATCAGAACACAAAAAAACCCCAACAATGACTAATAGAACTCTGAAAACAGATCATGGCTCATCCGGGCATGACCTCTTCTACATGTGGCCTAAATATTCCCTGAGCTTTATTGTGGAAAAAACACCTATAAAAGTCCTCAAAAGCCTATGAAACCTGTCCCAGTGTGTTCAGAGAATAATAATTAGCCAAAAATGACTATTCAGGCACATAAAACAAATTTGGACTCACCAAAACATGTCCTCAATCAATGAGGGCTTCAAGCTCCCTCGAGCTTTCTGAAACTTCAATGGTTAAAAACTTGCAAAAGAAGTCTTAAAATGGATGTGAAAATAGTGCCAATAGATTCAGAACGTCCAAAAACCCCTAGTTGGGCTTTTACAACACCTCATTCGGCCAAAAGATGAAGAAGATAGGCCTCCTGCCATTCTCTTCCTTCAAGTTTGTTGTCTCTGGTTCGCCAAAACGCACCTCCTGTACGTTGAACCCAGAACATGCTCCAAAATGCATGTTTAAACCCAACACCCATGCACAACCACAAAACTATCCAAACTATAGGACGGTTAGGCGCGCCCAGCCCCTAACCGCCAAGCTCTCGGTCACAAGGTCCTCCATATGACCTCGCACAAAAGCAAAAGAGCTAACCGTTTCCAAGTCCAAATAGAAACGAGACATGTGGCAGGCAGATGTGTTAACCATTTGAACCAAAAATTAACCCCCGTGCGCTTCGTGTGGTCACATGACATAGTACATAAGACCACGCGCAATAAACAAAGGGTTGTTTGCAATACACGCTCCGTATACAATGTGGTGGTCACATATATAAAGCACGCGATCGGGGGCTCCATACAATGCCACGCGCGCTCCGTGTGATATGTGGTCACATGTAATAACAACACGACCACGGACCGGGGCTAAGCCCCGACCCAACCCCCCGCCAAATGCAACATAAAGTAAAGTTAAATATATATCAATTCGTATATATAACAAGGCGTAAATGGTGGTCCGTTGGTCGGGCGGACTTTGTGAAGGCTCTATATGGTGGGGAGGTCTGGGGGTTGAACCCCATGGACTCCAATATATTTTGATCAAACAACCAATATAATGGTGCCACGTGGCAGCCCATGACTGGGCCACGTGGCACCAAACCACCAACTACATGCTGACACGTGTCGAAACACCATTCGACCACATCTACCAATCAACCACTACCAAGTCACCACATGCCACATTAGCGTACGGTCCTACGACCTTGCCACGTCAGCCTGTATGGTCTCTTCCACGTCAGCCTGTACGGACTGTACAGTCAACGTCCTTTTTTTTTCTTCTATTTGACGATTCGAAAAGATCGCAATATCTCTCGCTCACGACGTCCGTTTGAGACAAAATGAGTTGCGTTGGGTTTGAAACGACGAAGACTATGCTCTCGCTTGTTTTGAGGCAATTCCGAGAACGTTGATTTTTGAGCTAAAATTTGACCCCTGGTCCAGATTCTGATCACACCTTCCCACTGAAAGGATTTTGGACCCACAAAAGCTTATGATTATCTGTCTAAGATTCAATACTCCTCTGCTTTCAAGTTCTATCAATTGATTCTACTTGAAAAGTCTTTTCGAAAATCACCTGGATACCTTGACATGCCTTGCACTGCAACTGACTATGTCCCTCAACCACTGTTCTCTGGCTGCTGCTGACCCATTGTTCTCTCTGTTCTTGGAAGACTACCAACCTTCCCACTGAGAATCAAGTCCCTCTTGTGAACTCTTTGGCATTAACACAATCCGCTCTCCAATGGCTGCAAAAACTTTCCTGCGACATCTTGTCACAAGCCAAGAAAACCATCAATCTTGAAAACAAATTTATACAAGACTGAAAATGATGCCATCAAAGTTTTTTTTTTCTCTTCAAGCAAACTGTCGCATCTTGTACTTCATCAAAGCACATGGTGTTTTCCTGCATCTCGGTGTACTCAAAATCAACTTACAAGTCAACAAACACCATCGACTAAACATAAGTCGAAAAACATGATCAACACACATAGTCGTCAAGACAACATCAACACCAGTCGAGACTCATTTGAAACTTATCAACCTTCCCAAAATGACAAGTCGAAAAACATGATACACAATCATGTTACAATCATGAATCATTCATGATGAACCATCACCAGGTTCACTGCTTACACATACACAAAAACAAATGCATGTGCATAGCTCTTCAACTCTCATTCCAGTACAAACATAAGTACATAAACCCAAAACATGTGGGTACATAAGATCTGAAATGAAAAAGATAAATGGCTGCAACAAGTGAACATCATATCCATCTTTTACATCCTCCTGGCGAAGTTGTGCAACAACAAGAATGCCTTCACATGAATTGCATTCACATGCAAACTTGCATCATACAAGTTGATAAACTGTTGCAACTTGTCATACTCTCGACACAAATGAATACAAAATATGAAAATATGCATCTACAACATAAAATGTAAGCCTTACTTTCTCAAGAAATCCAACCATTTCTTACCAAGCCAACTCAACGATGACTTTTTCTGTTGAAAATCGTCCTCTTGTGAATCATCTTGACACACATCAATGATGGAATCTCCTCTTCCATTCTTGCCAATCTCTTTATCCATATTCTTCTTATGCTGTGGATGAGTGATTGGATGCAATGTCCAACATTGGTCAATGAGATGAACCCTCTTCTGACAATGAGTGCAAATCTTTTGCATCCTCTTTTCACGTTGTCTTTGCTTATAAAGTTTCCTGAAATTGGTCAATCTTTTCCAACATTTTGAAACATGTGGTTATATAAACCACAATATGTACATGGATTCTTTCTTCCATTTTTACATACAAATTTATCATGCTTAACATAATCAAAAGAAACTGAATGATAAGCGGAATTATACCTTGAACATTCACCTTTATCGCCTCTTTGAGGAGGTGAATCTGAAGAGTTACAAGCTCTTCCTTGAAGACCAACAACAGTGTTCTTGTCCTCATCGCTGTCACAACTCTTTCGTTTCACACATTTGCATTCATCTTGAACACAAGCCTTGCATACTGGAGGGATTGAACTTTCACCTTTATATCCTTCTTGAGGAGGTGAACTTGAAACAAAATTTGTTCTTGGAACTTTTTCCCTTGTCTCCTCGACTTTGGAATTTGCTCCATCTCTTCGTTCATATCCAAGACCACAATACTTGGGTCTCTCTTCAACAACAATAGGCTCAACAATGCCTTGTGCATGCTTGACCAAACCTTTACCTTCATAGCCCATTTTTAACAATAACTTGGACCCTATTCTTCTTGTGTGACTTTCAAAAACACCAAAACATTCATCTTGAGAGGAATTAGAAGATAAACTAACATTGAATACCTCATGTTCATGCATGTACTTAGTAAGGGTTTCCTTTGCCTCATGGATTTGAATCTCCATCTCATGCAACTTTTCAAGAAGCTGGTCTTTCTCCTCCTTCATCTCCATCAACTACTCTTCAAGGGCAATGCTCTCCTTTCTATATTCACACATCTCTTTCATCACATCTCTCATGGTTAGAATTTCCTTCAACATCTCTTTGTCAAATAACTTAGATAATGAAGATGTATGAGAACTATCATTGTTTGAAGCTTCATCCATCCTTGCAAGATATCAAACTTCAACACAGAACTTGCACAAATACCAACAGTTAAATCTCAAGCTATCAATGGCAAATACATGAGCAAAACAAACTATGCTCTGATACCACCTGATCTAAAAATAGAAGGCTGACTTGTTATGCTATGCAAGCACCCTCTACTTCATTAAAATAAAACTTTACAGGACCTTGCTTCATGTGTTAAAATATGCAAGATAAAATTATGTGCCAAGTTTATGCTTCTTCTTTTAAATGTTCATGTGTGGGGAAATGTTCTTTTAAATGGTTAAATATGTACTTTAAATAAATACACAACAACATAACTTGTAGCAAATAAACCATCAAACTCACAACAAGAACAACATGATAAAGGAGTTCACCCCTCTCTGGGCTACATCTCATTGAGCCTCCATTAATGGACTTGGCTCTCTGGGATTAATTTGTCAAAGATTCTTTTACAATTTTCTGCTCAACTCCAATGGAAATTTTGGTTGTACCATTGGGATCATAACACATAAAAACCCCAACAATGACTAATAGAACTCTGAAAACGGATCATGGCTCATCCGGGCATGACCTCTTCTACATGTGGCCTAAAGCTTCCCTGAGCTTTATTGTGGAAAAAACACCTGTAAAAGTCCTCAAAAGCCTCTGAAACCTGTCCCAATGTGTTCAGAGCATAACAATAAGCCAAAAATGACTATTCAGTCACATAAAACAAATTTGGACTCACCAAAACATGTCCTCAATCAATGAGGGCTTCAAGCTCCCTGGAGCTTCCTGAAACTTCAATGGTTAAAAACCTACAAAATAAGTCTTCAAATGGTTGTGAAAACAATGCCAATGGATTCAAAACGTCCAAAAACCCCTAGCTGGGCTTTTACGGCACCTCATTCGGCCAAAAGATGAAGAAGATAGACCTCCTGCCATTCTCTTCCTTCAAGTTTGTTGTCTTTGGTTCGCCAAAATGAACCTCCTGTACGTTGAACCCAGAACACACTCCAAAATGCGTGTTTAAACCCAACACCCATGCACAAATGAAAAACTGTCCAAACTGTAGGACGGTTAGGCGTGCCCAACCCCTAACTGCCAAGCTCTCGGTCACAAGGTCCTCCATACGACCTCGCGCAAAAGCAAAAGAGATAATCGTTTCCAAGGCCAAATAGAAACAAGACATGTGGTGGGCAGATGTGTTAACCATTTGAACCAAAACTTAACCCCCACGCGCTTTGTGTGGTCACATGGCATAGTACATAAGACCGTGCGCAATAAACAAAGGGCTGTTTGCAATATGCGCTCCGTATACAATGTGGTGGTGACATATATAAAGCATGCGACCGGGGGCTCCATACAACGCCGTGCGTGCTCCGTGTGATATGTGGTCACACGTAATAACAACACGACCATGGACCGGGGCTAAGCCTCGGCCCGACCCCCTGCCAAATGCAACATAAAGTAAAGTTAAATATATATCAATTCGCATATATAACAAGGCGTAAATGGTGGTTCGTTGGTCGGGCGGACTTTGTGAAGGCTCTATATGGTGGGGAGGTCTGGGGGTCAAACCCCATGGACTCCAATATATTTTGATCAAACAAACAATATAATGGTGCCACATGGCAACCCATGACTGGGCCACGTGGCACCAAACCACCAACCACATGCTGACACGTGTCAAAACACCATTCGACCACATCTGCCAATCAACAAATACCATGTCACCACATGCCACATTATCATACGGTCGTACGGCCCTGCCATGTCAACCTGTATAGTCTCTGCCACATCATCCTGTACGGATTGTACAGACTGTACAGTCAGCGTCCTTTTTTTTTTTCTGTTTGACGATTCAAACAGATCGCAATATCTCTTGCTCCCGACGTCCGTTTGAGACGAAACAAGTTGCGTTGGGTTCGCAACGACGAAGCCTACACGCTCGTTCGATTTGAGGCAATTCCTAGAACTTTGATTTTTGAGCTAAAATTTGACCCCTGGTCCAGATTCTGATCAGGCAAGGCATCCCATGAGCTAAGACTCTAAATGAGCCTTAAATCCATGATTTTAACAACAAAAATTATGTAAAAATATGGGTAAGTTTTTCTCCTATCTCTTATAGAACACTCGACCCTCAAACAATCCCAGAACATATATTAAAACATTTATCCACAAAAGAAATTTCTCCACAAGTGCAAGTAAAAATATTTGAGTTTAAGAATGACGAGTGATGGATTTAGAATAAATACATGATAAATATGTGAGGAAGATTTAAGGTGAAGCTCATAGTTTAAGGAAAGAAAAACGTGCTAAAAATTAAGAATTCAATAGTTCTAATAGTTGTATCAGATCATTAAGTAATGCATCAAACAATAAACATTTTCAGATATTTAAATCCATGGAGGTACCCTCTACATATCATTAAAAACATGAAAAAATTACATGTGGTCATATATTTAGAGGAAACCACTTTAGTATCATAAGCTATACAACACACAATTACACTGAACATGTCATAAAACTTTCTTCTTGAGCTTTTATTAATGGTGATCAGATACATGAATCCTAAAATGGGATGCTAGATTTACATGAAAAATGCACAAAAAGAAGCATAGGCTGAAGCATAACATAGGGGATAAATATATTAAATCCTGCAACCTTAAAAATATGTCTATGTCTGAGGGGATATTGATCAAACAACTCTAGTTATAAGATACTCTTAAATTCCCCAAAGTGCAGACTTGAAAAATGAGCTCTTTGCCTTGCCTGATAGGCTCTTTATTTGTAGGAAAACCATCTGCCTAGATGAATACTTATTCTTGGAAAATAGTAACAACTTGTCAGAATCTTGATACCGCATCTGGTTTTCTGACCATTTTCAGCTTTCCAACTAATTTTACTAGGAAGAAACCATTTTTTACCACCAATCATGACCTGTTGATATTGTCATTGGGTGTGCTCTCCTCATCTAATTTAACCTATGTTTGAATCCCTCTGAGTGGCTCAATCAATTCTTATCATTGCATCATGGATCCTCCACCTCATAGTATGAGACGACAGGATAAACATTTCCTTAGAGATGAAAAAACCCAATAACATAGGACACAATTGGTCGATCCCTTGAATCATGTACTTGAAGCTTCTCCATTGCATTGGTCAGATTGACAATTTCACTTTAGGGTAGATTCCCAAATTTTCTTTGGATCTTAGATAATAGATAATGATATGAGAGAAGGACATTCTCTCCTTTAGGGAATGAAGAACATACTCTATAGACATATAAGACCAGGATGGATAATTATCTTCTCTTGTGGGGAGGACTTGTGTAGATGAGCCATCATCTAGGACCCATGGCATCTGAGTAGTTAAATTTAAGATGTCAAAACTACTCAGAGATTGGTTCATTCTGATTCTCTAATTTACTCTTATAAACTCTAACATGTGATTGATGAGGCAATTTGACGGGACAAGGTGATTGGTCACACCTAGCCTGATCTGTTGATATCTTGGGCATGCGTGGTTGGGCACATATGACCAATGATTACTATCTTATGTCCATTGCAAGTAGTGATATGGTGATGAATGAAAGGGTGTGCACGCGATGCTAGATATCTTGTTACAGATCACATATTTTCCAACTGATTCCGTAGACTATCAATGAATCCTCCACTCTCCTGAGATATTCTCCCTCGTTCCCCTGTTTGAAACATGCACCCTTTTCCCAACGGTTCAAAGCCTTTTAAATTTTTGGGAAAATGCATGAAATTTGGATGGCGTCATGCTCTTTTCATCATGGAAATGTGAATATTGGGAGCTTAGATTGATCAATGTCAACATTGAAGTGTGGTTAGGATTGATATGGTGAGAAGAATCGCAATGTGCCTTCTCTCTGTAGGAAATGATCTTTGACAGGCTATAAAATATGCATTATTGATGCATCATGCTATCATTGGATTCCTCGGTGTTAAGGTTGACTACTATGTTGGTTCCATGTGGTGATGCATGGATGGAAAAATATGTGTTGTGTTGGACGAAATGCAACCTGGTGTGAACAAAAAACCATTGTCACGACCCTAGGTGAGTGGTTTTACTTTCCGTATCCTACTGTGCGACACCATCCATTCTTCAACACATGGCTCCTAAAACCACCGTTTCACCCCAAGTGTGCACTAAATCCCATATTTGTTTTCCAGGTGACATGCATCCTCAGCTGTAGATCATGCTTGGTTGTTGTCATTGGATGATGGTGCTCACCATGGATGATTTTAGGGGCTAAATTTCGCTCATGGGCTAATTTTCCATGGTTTTTCCAAAAACGAGATTCGCTATTTTAAAAATGATTCGTCCAAATTCTATAGGATAAAATTATTTTACCTTAAAAATCACCCAAATTTTATAAAAAATATATAAAATCCTTATATATTTGAATATTTTTACAAAAATATCGCCAATCATTTATAGTTGGCATATGAAGGGTTAATAAGATTCGCTCAGGTTTCGACATTTTAAAATAAATTTCCATCCTTAAAATCATCCCTAGTGCTCACATTGGTTTTATGATATAACTCTATTTGAAAATTGGATTAAGCCTATTTTGGGTGTTATTATACCTCTTATAAGCTCCTAATAAGTTCCTAGGCTATGAAAACTCGGCCTTGGACCCTTAGAAATATATTTTCATGTGATTCCTTTAGGACGCTTGAGTGCAGTTTAACTTGTCTCGATCCATGAGCTCTATGAGATCACCTTCCAAATATATTTTTCTCTAATTTATCCTCATGATATTGATTGAAACTGATATCAGTGGCTAGGTTAATCGTCGTACTAATAGTTCAATTGAATTTGATGGAGTTGCACTGTAAACAATTGCATAGTTCCATGGAGGAACTGGAGAAGATTTGAAGTAATCTATTGATAATATGGAAAAATAAAATTCAGAGTTGAAAAAGTGGATAAAAGAGTTAGAAGTTGTCTTGATACCAGGACCGTTGTTTCCCAAACCTTTGAATTCAATCCAACTTGCATTTGTGTTAGAGAATGTCTCATAAATCAAGAGAAAATACAAAGGCCCATCAAGATTATTACAAGCAATAAGAAAATATGTTGGTGATTCCATACAAAAGAGAATTGATATAATTCAAGAAAATTTGGAGCTTGGGAAAACTCTTTCTAGTTTTTCAACAAGGATACAAAATTTCAAGGAACACTTGCAAAAGGATCTAGAAAATGATAAAGAATTTTACATAGAAGTTGTGAATACATTCTCATCTAAAGTATCGGTCTTAAGTGTAGCTCATATAAAATAAAAAAAACTCCCTTCAACTTACTGAATAAAACAAGTCAATGCATGTTGGCTGAGAATAATTAAAGAGTTGAAAGAAACTATAAATGAGATTGATGTTTTGAGAAATAAAAAATGTGATTTGTTTCTTGAACTTGTTGATCTTACAAAGGAGCTTGATGGTCCCAATTTATTAATGGATACCATGATTTTATCAAAATAATCCTTAATGGGACAACTTATTGCATTAAAATTTTCATAGTCAAATGAATTTACCGAAACAATAGAATTTTCTGAAGAAGAAGTTGAAAAATGGTTAGTTCAATATATCAATAGGAATGATGAAGTTTATGAAATATTGCATCAATTAGAGAGATGGATCTGAGAGAATTTGAAAATCAATTATTTGAAATTAAAACTAAGCATGAAATCACTGTAGCATCTTTGAAGGAGTATATCTAGGAGTGGTTGAAAAATGCATTAATCGAAATTACCAAACCAAACAATCAAGTAACAGTTGCAATAGTTATACCACCTCAACCACAACATGCACCTATAAAGAAACAACTACAAGAAAGTAAATGGTTACCAAAACTTTCCATCACAATGAGTCAAGCAACAACTTTGTTCCCTCTTTTTTGTGTCTATTTCTTCCAACATAGCTACAACAAGGCAACACATTCTTCTACATGATTTTCACCTTTTGAAGTCTTCTTGGGCTTCCAACCCACATCTCCAACCGATCTCCCACTCACTTGGGCTCCTCAAGGTACATTCCATCAACATCAGGAATAACTCTCAGCTCAACGATTTCTCCAACAAATTGCAGAATGCCACTCTGCAGTAAAATCAACACTTCAAGCAGCCCAAGCGAATGCCAAGAAGTTCCATGACAAACAAAGAACCTTCATATCCTTTCAACCAGGGGATCTAGTCTGGTTACACTTGGATAAGAAGCACTTCAAAGGCCACAATCACAAGCTTTTTCCAATAAGATATGGTTTGTATACCATCCTCGATAAGAGTGGAGAAAATGTGTATAGGTTGTATCTGCTACGACAACTGGGAATCCACAATGTCATTAATGTAAACCACTTAAAGTTGTTTGAGCCTTCCCTCTTGGAAGAACCAGTCACCATCACTCATTCAGTGGACAACATTCCTGATTTCCAACTCATACTATACTGGACACCCAGACATTCTCTACAAGGCACCAGACATAAACTTCATATCTGGTATCCCGCTAAGTCCAAACTCCAGCGCAGGAAAAGTGTATCAAAATTGATGTATTTCGCAATAAGTTTCCTCATATTCTCATGGAAGCCGAGACGCTTCCAGATCTAAATAGGGAGGAATTGGGCCAAGGAGGCCAAATAGGTGAACACCCACCTGGGGCGCATAAGTCAATCACCTATGTGCAACACATTTTCACCTTTTGATGGTTAATTAAATATATGTGAATAAATGATTCCCTCAGTATATAAGGTGAATTGGGAGTCAAATAAAGTATTCTTACCTTTGTTCCTAAAGCTATGTGTCTCATTATGTTTATTTTCTGAGTTTTCATTTTACGTATACTACAATTTCGTTTTTGGGGTTTCTGAAGAATAACCAGTGTGCCTTCCTTCATGTATTCCTCCCGGTGACACCGTTTTCCATGCTTCCACCTATGAGAGGAAGATTATTGCATTATCTAGCCACTCTCTCAGGGAGAATTTTTTTTCCTAGAAGTTTTTTGAGGCAGAAGGGAGGATGCACCAACCTGGGGTTTGCGCCCTTGTTGGTTTCTTCTTTTTCAGGTTGAAGTAAGTGTGCCCTCTCCTATGGCTACACTGATATTCTCTCACTGATCCCTGGAGGTCACACTAAGATAGCCAAAACCTCTTGGCCACTCTCAGATCATCTCTACTTGGATCTCCATTTCTTGGTCACCCAAACCAATGGTGTACCTCTATTTAGATTTGCACCCCTGAGGATTTTTTGGTTAGAAGTCGGACTATGGCTTGTGTGGTCACCTTCTCCTGTAGATCGCCTCCTGTTATTCCAACTTCATGATGTTGATGTTCCTTCCTCATGCTGTTGATGATGATTATGTTACTCCAGCTACGCGGTACACATGATGCTGATGTTCTGTTTCTACTGATGTTGATGATGAGAAAAACTTCTGATGACCTATAGATATGACTGACAATGTTCTCAATGTTGATGACGATGTCCCCACCTCTTGATGTTGTATTGAGTCCAACCAATTTTTATTGATGTTGTCAGTAGAATATCCTTTTTGTTAAGGGGGAATGTTGAAATATTGTAACTTCTAAGAATATTCTACCTAAGAGGGAGTGTTGAATATTATTATTATATTATATTTAATTAGGCCCTATTGTGCCTTAGTAAAAGTCGACCCTTTTGTGCTTTGGAAGTCAAATGTAAATTAAAAGGGTAAAGTGAGAGGTTGGCCTACACCTAATTATGGGAGGCCAGACTATTATTTATAAAGGAGGCTAGCACCTCATTTAAATACTCACCACACTAGCTCTACAACTATGAAGAAGTGTGCAAGACTTGGAGGAACTGCTATTGTATATAAGTGTGACGTCAAGGAGGGTTCTTGGTATGTGTCTTGGTATCTCTTGGTTAAGTAGTGCGATACTCTTCCTAATGAAGGAGAAAAGGAGGATATTTTGTTCGGTCTTTGATTTATCTATATTAAGGAAGTTTTTTTTGGGTTTTGTCCCCCATGAGGGTTTCCTAGGATAATCTGTGTGTCTCTATTGTTTCTATTATTGCCTCTCTTTCAATGATCTTATTTATGCAGCTAATGTGTTAAATGATTATAATAATAAAGAATAACCATAACTGCTAGTTGTATAAGTAAAAATTTAACAGGATGTTGTCCCTCGATATGTTATAATCTATGAGTGGAACAATGCCAAGGCATCCCACGTGCTAAGATTCAAAATGAGCCTTAAATCCATGATTTTAACAACAAAAATTATGTAAAAATATGGGTAAGTTTTTCTCCTATCTCTTATAGAACTCTCAACCCTCAAACAATCCCAGAACATATATTAAAACATTTATCCACAAAAGGAGTTTCTCCACAAGTGAAAGTAAAAATATTTGAGTTTAAGTATGACGAGTGATGGATTTAGAATAAATACACAATAAATATGTGAGGAATATTTAAGGTGGAGCTCATAGTTTAAGGAAAGAAAAACTTGCTAAAAATTAAGAATTCAATAGTTCTAATAGTTGTATCAGATCATTAAGTAATGCATCAAACAATAAACATTTTCAGATATTTAAATCCATGGAGGTACCCTCTACATATCATTAAACACATGAAAAAATTACAAGTGGTCATATATTTAGAGGAAACCACTTTAGTATCATAAGTTATACAACACACAGTTACACTGAACATGTCATAAAACTTGCTTCTTGAGCTTTTATTAATGGTGATCAGATACATGAATCCTAAAATGGGATGCTAGATTTACATGAAAAATGCACAAAAAGAAGCATAGGCTGAAGAATAACACAAGGGATAAATATATTAAATCTGCAACCTTAAAAATATGTCTGTGTCTGAGGGGATATTGATCAAACAACTCTAGTTATAAGATACTCTTAAATTCCCCAAAGTGTAGACTTGAAAAATAAGCTCTTTGTCTTGCCTAATACGCTCTTTATTTGTAGGAAAACCATCTGCCTTGACGAATACTTATTCTTGGAAAATAGTAACAACTTGTCAGAATCTTGATACTGCATCTGGTTTTCTGACCATTTTCAGCTTTCCAACTAATTTTACTAGGAAGAAACCATTTTTAACCACCAATCGTGACCTGTTGATATTATCATTGGGTGTTCTATCCTCATCTAATTTAACCTCTGTTTGAATCCCTCTGAGTGTCTCAATCAATTCAAATCATTGCATCATGGATCCTCCACCTCATAGTATGATATGCCAGGACACAATTGGTCGATCCCTTGAATCCTGTACTTCAAGCTTCTCCATTGCATTGGTCAGATTGACAATTGCACTTTAGGGTAGATTCCCAAATTTCTTTTGGATCTTAGATAAGAGATAATGATATGAGAGAAGGACATTCTCTCCTTTAGGGAATGAAGAACATACTCTACCGACATATAAGACCAAGATGGATAATTATCTTCTCTTGTGGGGATGACTTGTGTAGATGGGCCATCATCTAGGACCCATGGCATATGAGTAGTTAAATTTAAGATGTCAGAACTACTCAGAGATTGGTTCATTCTGATTCTCTAATTTACTCTTATAAAACTCTAACACGTGATTGATGAGACAATTTGACGGGACAAGGTGATTGGTCACACCTAGCCTGATCTGTTGATATCTGGGGCATGCGTGGTTGGGCATATCTGACCAATGATTACTATCTTATGTCCATTGCAATCATTGATATGGTGATGAATGAAAGGGTGTGCACGCAATGCTAGATATCTTGTTACACATCACATATTTTCCAACTGATTCAATAGACTGTCAATGAATTCCCCACTCTCCTGGGATATTCTCCCTCGTTCCCCTGTTTGAAACATGCATCCTTTTCCCAATGGTTCAAAGCCTTTTAAATTTTTTGGAAAATGCATGAAATTTGGATGGTGTCGTGCTTCTTTCATCATGGAAATGTGGACATTGGGATCTTAGATTGATCCATGTCAATGTTGAAGTGTGGTTAGGATTGATATGGTGACCAGAATCCCAATGTGCCTTCTCTGTGTAGGAAATGATCCTTGACAAGCTAAAAAATATGCATTATTGATGCATCATGCTATCGTTGGATTCCTCAGTGTCAAGGTTGACTACTATGTTGGCTCCATGTGGTGATGCATGAATGTATTACAAAACTTCTCATATGATTAGCTTTTCCATCCGATTTAAAAAGTTACTTTTGTAGAAAAACATGATTAGCTTTTCCATCCGATATAACTAACATCTCCTTTAGGAGAAACTTCGTGTTTTGTTTCCAGGTTACCATGGAGGAATGATTCATCACAACACTAGAAGAGTGTTTCTCTCATTCCTTATTATTGCATTTCTTACTTTTGGCCCTTTTTTCAGGAAAATCACAAGTGATAGCTCTAAAGGAGATACTATGATGATTTTTCTTGCTATTGTTTTATTATTAATATAAGGAGTATTATGCTTGACTGCTTTTTCTCCCTTGTTGTTCTTGTTCCAGGAAGGTCACAAGTGATAACCTTGAGAAAGATATAGTGATGGTTGTAGGAGGCAACATATTAGATGATACACAGAACATAATATCCAAGTTGTATACATGACTGTATACATCCATGTACCAAAGAAGATGAAGACAGAGCTATTTTTGAGATACAAAGTATCTCATATGGTGATTGATTGTACGTAGAAGAAGGCTCCAAATATAAACGAACATTAGAATATAAATCACAATAGACTTGGTCAATGGATAATGAAGCCACCTTGACAAGAAGCATAATTCGTTTGAGTTTGGCTAAGATTTTCATATTAAGACTTGGTATTCAACACCAAGTATATCCTTTAGAGACTATGAAGTTTTTGTAGACTTAGATTAAGCATGATCTTAGAAAAGATCTAATGGGGAAAAGAGACATCTTCTAGGATTGGCAGACAAATTCCATGAGTTGCGAAGACTAGATCGTAGCTTTAGAGACCTTTAGAAGACATGAAATCTCCTCATAATATTCCCTTGTTTCAATGACAGAGGAGGAAGCCAATCAAAAGGACCGGGATATGGATTTTTCCTTGAGACTAGAAGGGAAGTCAGTGGTGACTTCCAATATTGATCTAATAGATCAAGCATGTTGCCGATAAAAATATAAAGATGTACAAAACCTAATTTGTGTCCGTAGGATTCTCCCAATAAGAGGGATAAGACTATGAAGGGACACTTGCTCCGATAATCAGAAAAAGTGTATATAGAAAAACCATGATCCAGTAAAGAAGTTGATGCAGCATGAGATTCAGAGAGAGAAAATGAATATTTCATCATGATGGAGTAGAGGAGCTACTCTCAGAGTTGAACAACTACAATGAGAATAGATCAATTATTCTCAGCTTCAGACATAACAACTACAAGTGGAGAGTCTTGGTTCCAAAAGTAACAATTGTAGAAAAATTAGAGGACATACTCTTAGGGAGTGAGATAGATAGTGATTTGTAGAAAACACATATAACCAACAAATTATTATGCATATTGAGTTTCATCTAATTATGTGTACCAGGTTGGTACAATGTTATGTGAAAATTTGGTTTTGAAGTACAAGACATGGAGACTCATGTATGCAAGTTGAAGCAAGCTACAAGAGCTTGGTATGACATGATTGATAGTTTTATGATGAGTTGGGGATTTTTCAAGAGTAAATATGATCGCAAACTTTACTTCAAGACTGAGAATGATGGGACAATTATATTCATACTATATGTGGATGACTTATTCTTGACAGATTGAGAAAATCTCATCACATATTGTAAGAAGAAGCTTGCTGTCGAATTTAAAATGAGGACCTAGGACCGATGCACTATTTATTAGGTCTTGAAGTATAGCATAGCCCAGAAGAGATTTCCTTAGTCAAGGAAAGTATTCTATGGAAATTATGAAGAGATTCGACATGATGGATTGTACAACCATGTCCACTCCTATGGAGATGAATATGAAGTTATTGGGTGATACTTTTTTAGAAATAGTTGATGTTATTCTATATAGACATATGATTGGTTCATTGATGTATCTGACGAATACCAGACGAAATATATGATTTAATGTGAACACCTTGAGTCAGTATCTGGTGGAGCCCAGGCGTGTTCATATTGTAGTTTCAAATAATGTGATGAGATACCTTAAGGGTATGTTGGATAATGGTCTCTGTTATACTAGAGAGCATGACTTCAGACTGTGTGGTTATACTGATTTGGATTGGGATGGAAGTTCTTCAGACGAAAGAGAACTTTAGGATGGAAAAGCAAGAAAAAGTCCATTATTTCTCTTAGCACGACAACAATAGAGTAAATTACAACATGTTCCACCAGTTGTGAATCCATATGGCTTCGAAAGTTGTTGACATGTCTGTTCAATCTGGAGATGGAAGCTACTGTGATTCTATGTGATAACTAAAGTTGCATAAATATGACATAGAACCCAATGTTCCATGATAAAATGAAGCACATAGAGATATGGCATCACTACATTCGTGACATGGTGCGGAAGGGATCTCTAAAGCTCCAATATGTTGGAATAAATGAGTAGGTTGCAGATGTGTTGACTAATCCTCTATCTCATGTGAAGTTTGAGTACTTCTGATATAGGACTTGTGTAGTCCGAAAGGACCTCCCTCGAAATGGGGAGTGATGTTTATGATACTATGGTATTCCGACAAATAATGGGTAGCTCAGTTATAATCTTATATCCTAGGGGACTGATCATCCCTGGGCAGATCCCGAAGGTTCGGTAAGGAAGGTATGTCAGAGTACTTGTGCATGTATATTCCAACTGTGGTCAATAGTGGTAGCTCAATTAGGATTCTATATCCTAGGGAATCTTATGATTACTAGGAAGATCCCGAAGGTCTGATAAAGACAATCTGTTAGAGTACCACAAATGTTTTTGTTGATGCACCTACCTCATTTTGTTGCCACATATATATGTTGATGTTCCAACTTCATGATGTGGATGATGATGATGTTATTCCAACTTTGTGTTGTTGATGTTGATGTTCCATCCTCATTTTGTTGATGATGATGATGTTACTCCAGCTACGCGCTACACATGATGATGATTTTCAGTTTCTACTTATGTTGATGATGAGAAAAACTTCCGATGACCTATAGATATGACTGACAGTGTTCTTGATGCTGATGACGATGTCCCCTCCTCTTAATGTTCTATTGAGTCCAACCAGTTTTTATTGATGTTGTTAGTAGAAACCCTTGTTGTTAAGGGGGAGTGTTGTAATATTGTAACTTCGAAGAATATTATACCTAAGAGGGAGTGTTGAAATATTGTAACTTTGAAAAATATTCTACCTAAGAGGGAGTGTTGAATAATATTATTATATTATATTTAATTAGGCCCTATTGTGCCTCAATAAAATTCGACCCTTTTGTTCTTTGAAAATTAAATGTAAATTAAAAGGGTAAAGTGATAGGTTGAACTACACCTAATTAAGGGAGGCTAGACTATTATTTATAAAGGAGGCTAGCACCTCATTTACACACTCACAACACTAGCTCTACAACTATGAAGATGTGTGGAAGACTTGGAGGAACTTCTACTGTAGATAAGTGTGACATCAAGGAGGGTTCTTTGTATGTGTCTTGGTATCTCTTGGTTAAGTAGTGCGATACTCTTCCTAGTGAAGGAGAAGAAGAGGATATTTTTTTTAGTCTTTGATCTATCTATATTAAGGAAGTTTTTTTGGGGTTTTGTCCCCCATGAGGGTTTCCCAGGATAATAAATGTGTCTCTATTGTTTCTGTTATTGCCTCTCTTTCAGTGATCTTATTTATGCAGCTAATGTGCTAAATGATTATACTAATAAAGAAGAACCATAAATGCTAGTTTTATAAGTAAAACTTTAACAAGAAGTTGTCCCTCGATATGTTATAATCTATGAGTGGAACAATGCCAAGGCCTCCCATGAGCTAAGACTCAAAATGAGCCTTAAATCCATGATTTTAACAACAAAAATTATGTAAAAATATGGGTAAGTTTTTATCCTATCTCTTATAGAAATCTCGACCCTCAAACAATACCATAACATATATTAAAACATTTATCCACAAGAGGAATTTGTCCACAAGTGAAAGTAAAAAAAATTGAGTTTAAGTATGGCGAGTGATGGATTTAGAAGAAATACACGATAAATATGTGAGGAAGATTTAAGGTGAATCCATAGTTGAAGGAAAGAACAACGTGCTAAAAATTAAGAATTCAACAGTTATAATAGTTGTATCGGATCATTAAGTAATGCATCAAACAATAAACATTTTCAGATATTTAAATCCATGGAGGTACCCTCTACATATCATTAAACACATGAAAAAATTACAAGTGATCATATATTTAGAGGAAACCACTTTAGTATCATAAGCTATACAACACACAGTTACACTGAACATGTCATAAAGATTTCTTCTTGAAATTTTATTAATGGTGATCAGATACATGAATCCTAAAATGGGATGTTGGATTTACATGAAAAATGCACAAAAAGAAGCATAGGCTAAAGCATAACACAGGGGATAAATATATTAAATAAACTGGAGTATTTATGGCTTCAGCCCAAAATGCATTTGAGAGATTCTTACCTTTCATCATACTGCATGCAAACTCTACCATAGTTCTATTTTTCCTTTCAGCGACTCCGTTTTGCTGTGGAGTGTGAGGTACTGTAAACTACTGTACTATTCCATTATCTTTGCAATATTTTTTGAAGTACCCTAATTTATACTCTCTCCCTTGATCTAAACGGAGGATTTTGATGGATTTTCCTGTCTGCTTTTCCACCATGGTTTTGAATTCTCTAAAGTACTCGAAAACATCATTTTTTTGTCTAAGGAAGTAAACCCATGTGTATCTTGTGCAATCATCAATAAATAACAGAAAGTAAAATGCACCTCCTAAAGACCTAGTTTGCATAGGCCCACAAACATCAGTATGCACAAGATCTAACACATCTCTCTTTTTCTTATCAGGATTAGAGGGGAATTCATCTGTGTGCATATTTCCTACTGCACATCCATCACAAGCAGCCTTCTCATTCTTTAACATGGGAAGTCCTTCAACCATATTCTTTTTCTGTAATAACAATAAATCAGGATGATTTATGTGTCCATACCTTTGATGCCAAAGAATATCTGTTGGTATAGTAGTAGAATTCAGTGCATGATGCGTTTTGCTGGTAACATCAAGTTTGTATAGACCTCCTACTCTGACTCCCATTGCAACCGTTTGGAAGTGGTCCAACAGATCCTTCACTATGCAATAATTCTTGAAGAATTCAACCTTCAAGTTCTGATCTGTAATGGTGGACACAGAGATCAAATTTTTCTTTATTCTTGGCACATACACCACATTGCGAATGTGATGAATAGTACCATTCGACAATGTCACAGGAATGTCTCCATATCCCTTGATCTAATGAGCATGGTCATCTCCAAGATATATGCTGACACCATTCTGTGTTTCTTTAAAATTAACATACCAATTTTTATTACAAGTCATATGTACTGATGCTCCGGAATCCACAAACCAAGCATTAGAATCATCCATTTCAATAGATAAAGCAGTGTTAGACACAAACAACCTAAGATCCCATGAGTGAAAATTCGGGGGTTCATCAATATCATCACTAGCAATAAATAATCTGAGATCTTGATTTGAATATTTTTCTGCATAATGACCTGAATGTGTTCTAGGTTTATTCCTAGCCTCATCACTTTTATTCTTATGACAGTCTTTAACCATATGTCTAGGTCAACCACAATAAAAACAACCCTTTGACTCATTCCTATCAGATTGCATACCTTGATTTGGAGATTGTCTTCTCTCCGATGAACTGCCTTTCTGCCATGAACCGCCTCTCTACCATGAACTGCCTCCTCTACCTCTTACTCCTGATCTCCCTCTCGTAGATCTATTATTTGACCACAGTGCCAAATATTTACTTGGAGGCTTCAGATTCCCATGCCTCTCTTCCTCTTGCAGCAAAATACCTATTAGTTCTTCAAATGTAGGAGGTTTCTCCCTTGCTGCAAGACCTGTTATGAACATATGATAATCTTCTATCATACCATTTAAGGTAATAGTCACTAGATTAGTGCTGGAAACAATTTCCCCTATACTTAATAGCTTGTCTTTCACCTCTTTAATATGACCCAAAAATGAACTAACAGATTCATTTCAATCCATCTTAATGCCTAGCAATTTATTTTTCAGGAACAAAATGCGATTTATGTTTCTAGTTTCATACAATGCTTTAAGAGATGTCCATGTTGCAACAAAAGTTCTAGCATCTCTAATATGTGGAATTATGCTATCTTTAACTGACATGGGAAATAATACCTTTGCCTTGTTTTCATGCTTCTCCCAATCTTGGATCCGTGCTGCTGTCGCACAGGCAGCTGCATCAGGTTTCAGTTCAATTTCCTTCGCAATGTTCTAGACACCATAGCCTTCTATGAGCGTCTGCATCTTGAATTTCTAGTTAATGAAATTTGATCCATCTAACTTGTTGGCTTCGTTGAGGTAGGTCTTCGCCAGAGGATTCACCATCTCTACAAGTGAATCACCAAGGATATGCAACTTTTTTCACTTTGCCTTCAGATACCACCGATCCGACTCAATCTCGACTCTTAGATTTCTTAAGAGAAAACCTTTATAACCCTTAACACCACTTTATTATACAAAAATAATATATAAATTTCACATGCATAAACTTACAACTTCCTCTTCACCTTATTATATAAAAGATATCCACTTTAAATAATAAAAAAATACTTATACCTCACTCACAAAGGTAAAGTTTAAACCTTACAAAGAATCCACTTTTTGAAAAAAAAACTTTCACGATTCTAAAATATATATCCCCTTTTTCATTTGCATGCACTTCACAAGTCGTGGCACTCTTTTTCAAAAGTTACGCAATCCTCAAAAAAACCACGCATGCGAAGAAATTCACGCATGATGTTATTATGCATGCTCCAATCCTCACACAACAAATTTTCTTCACGCACCTTTCTCACGCAACTTTGCACAAAAAATCGATCGGATGATCCTTTAAATTAGCAAGTGAGCGCTGGTTCTTGGGGTCAATGGAAAGGGAGCGTTGCAGCACTAGGGCAGATGAAGAGCACGGGCATTAATGCTCCAACGCTTTGAGACATGCACCAAGGGAGCGCTCAACCTCCGATTTTTATAAATTCGTAAGTATGAGAGAGTTTAGCGCTCCTCTCACGCTGTATGGGGAGCGCTCGGTTCCCCTACTCAAATTTAATTTGAGATCTTGCACTCAGAGAGCTAGATCTCTTGAATCCTCAACCTCGCTCTGATACCAAGTCAAAATATATGAAACAAACATACGGTCAGGCTATGCTGACTTCTCACTTATTCAATGAAGACGGATTACATACATATATAGGAAAAGACTCTACCGAGTCGGTTACATGCAAACCAAAGACAACTAGACTCTTAACTATGAACTGACTCTTAACACGCCTACAACTAACTCTCACAACTGAAGCTTACAACTAGCGCTTACAAATGGCGCTTACAACTGGTGCTTACTCCATTATTTCCAAGTGTGATTTCTACCAAATGATATGGAAGAGCATAAATGAAGTTAACAGATTTTAATCCTCTTCTGTGTTTTTTAAATCTCTCATGTTCTTTTTATGTTTTTTAAATAGAAAGAAACAATGAAGATGAAAAATAAAAACAAAAATGATAAAATTATAGTTTTGTAGTATGCATTAATCCGCAAGTTATAGAAGTGGGTTCTTCAATGGGTGGAGAGAATACATGAAAAAATATACTTTGATATTGATTATTGAGTTCAGTTCTTGAGATTGGGACCTTGAATATAGATACCACCTACCCTCACCTTTTCATAAGAATTTTTGATACGGATTATTTTCGGCACGAAATGAGAGCAGAGATATAATAAAGAAACGCACAGGGATATCGCGTATATCCAATAATATAACATAAATATATCAGAGATGCAACCATAAACATAGAGATATAGTGATACACGATTTCTATTAATGAAAGAAATGTACAAAGACTGTAAAAATACAGAGTGAAAGACTTGCTAGAATGGTGGCAGCTTATCTCTAAGAAGAGATGTGATGGCTACTCGCATTCACAAGAAGATGATTACAATGAGGCTCTAGAGGAATTTTTACAATAAATAGGAATGCCAATAGTCCTAGACATCCAAAAACCTAACCCTAAGAGATGAAGCGCCGAAAGTCATGTTGGCCCCGTTTGGGTAAGTTAGTACATCAACTTCTCGGGGTCGTAACTTTTGCATACGATCTCCGTTTTAGGCGTATGATAGCTCATTTGAAAGGTATCGTTGAGGAGATTAATTTTGGGGGATCAATATGCCTTTGGATATCATTGAGAACCTCAATCTAAAAAAACCTTCATTTAGGCCCTCAAAATGGCCCTGGAAGTTAAAACCTGCTGAAAATAGTAAATTGCCAAAATTGCCAGAAAACTATTTTGAGCCAGTCGGAAAACGTGGGTGGCCACCGATATACACCTGGATCAATCCTCCCTCCTTAGGAAGAAATGGTCTCCATTGCGTTGATTTCCCAGGGGAGAGGGAAAAGCGTTTGCTGGATCTGCATCTGGGTGAGCTGCTTGTATTGCTGGAGACGTCGTGCTACTTAGTTTGTGGAAGTCTGTCATGAACCTGTTGAAGTTGAGGTTGTTCAACAAGTCGATCTACATGAGAGGAAGGTGTGAAGAAGGAATATTTTTTCTTTGTTGCAACATTGTCAACCTGCTTCTGTTGGATAGAAGGTGCAGGCAACAAGACTGTAGTGGTTGCAATGTCCTTCTGTTCCCCTTTTGAATAGATTGTGAAGAAGTTGAATTTTGCAGTATGAGATACTACCTTGTGACACTTTTTAGGTGAAACAATAGTTGGAACTACCTCTGGTATTCTGTAGAGATGGCCCCCCAAAGTAACAATGACACTATGGGGTCGAGAATCATAGATAACATGGCGCTTCCACATATATGGCTGGCCCAAGAGAACATCACAGACATCCAGTGGGGCAACATCACATAATACCTCGTCCTTGAAGGGCTGGATGCTGTATGACAATCGACATTACTGGTTGATATGAAGATCTCATCCTTGGCGAAGCGACCCAATGTTATATGGCTGCAAGTGTGGTGTTGTTGACAATCCCAACTGTTTGACGACCTGTGCTGAGATGAGGTTCTTCTGGCTTCTATTATCAACAATAAAATGCATCGAGGTCCCCTTCACCCACATCTGTGAATGAAAAAGGTGCTCCCCCTCTTCAGGATCTGTTGGTTCTTCTGGTTGAATTGCTGCGGTCGCGACCATAGCAGTGGGGTCTGTGTCAATGATCTGTCCTTTACCTATATTTTCAAAATCAGATTCTGAATCAGGGTTCAACTCCTTGTCTTTGATCTCAGCCACCAATGACTGTTTTGAGCGACATTCATCGGTGTTGTGCCAGGGGATTTTGTGGAAATCACACCATTTTTCGGTGTCCTTCTTTGTCTTCCCGTGACCCTTCTTTTCCTGTGTCTTGGACTAGTTTTCAGGGAACTGTTTGTTAGGGCCATTTTTTTCATGATTTGGTTGTTGCGGATTTGTAGACCCGAAATCCCGTTTGTTCTGGTGCTTAAATTTCTGCTCAATTTTAACAGC
>ML792361.1:146309-165807 GCA_009831015.1 Picea engelmannii
TTTGATAAGAAAGATGATTTTTCATATTTAAAGTATATCTGGATGGAAAATATAATTATATGAAAAGTTTAGATATTGATAAGTTGAAAATCCAAATTTGGATTTCTAAGAAAGTTTGGGTAGTTGTAAATCTCGTCAAAATTAGTGAAAATAGTGAATTTTTTTTTATTAAAAAATGACATAGTTTTGGCTGTTTAAGAGAAACCATTTTGAAATGATTTTTTTTTATTAAAAAATGATATATATATATATATATATATATAAAATCCACAATTTTTTGATAAGAAAGATGATTTTTCATATTTAAAGTATATCTGGATGGAAAATATAATTATATGAAAAGTTTAGATATTGATAAGTTGAAAATCCAAATTTGGATTTCTAAGAAAGTTTGGGTAGTTGTAAATCTCGTCAAAATTGGTGAAAATAGTGAATATTTTGGAGATTCTAGGCTATGAATTTTGTATATAATGTTTTTGTCTTTAGAGATGTACACTTGGACTCAACTTAATGTTATTATATATAAATTGACATGTATTTTATTGAGCATTTAGTTGAACCATTGTACTTGATTTTATTGTTTAGAATTCATTTTTTTCAATTTTTTTTATATATATTTAATTTGAGAGAGTTTTATAATTATTTTGAATACAATATTATTATGCAATGTTTTTTATTTCATATTTATACTTAATATTTTATTTGAAATGATTATATTATGATATAATAAATTAATTTCTAATTCATATGTTTTAAAAGTTGAAAACTATATAATAAATCAACTTCTAATTTCATTGTTTTAAAATTTGAAAACTAAAATTTCCATTTCATATTTATACTTAATATTCCATTTAAAGATGAAACGATTATATTCTTATATAATAAATCAATTTCTAATTTATGTGTTTTAAAAATTGAAAACTATATAATAAATCTATTTCTAATTCATTTGTTTTAAAATTTGAAAACTAAGAGAAAGGGCTTTTGGTCTATTGAGTGTGGATGTGTAAAGAGATATTTGAATTATATTCTTATATAATAAATCAATTTCTAATTTATGTGTTTTAAAAATTGAAAACTATATAATAAATCAACTTCTAATTCATTTGTTTTAAAATTTGAAAACTAAGAAAAAGGGGTTTTTGGTCTATTAAGTGTGGAAATGTAAAGAGATATTTGAATTTAGCTCTAAATGTTTGTGAGATTTGAAAAGTGCAAGGCAAATCCTTTGTATAATATGTAATGAGTTTTATAGGTTTTTAAATCTTCTATATTTGTAATTTAGAATGAAAAATTATGATTGTGAATTTCCTCTATTTGAATTTTAACTATAAGTTTAGTGTGAGTATGTGTTTGTTCTTAGTGACTTTGAATTGCACATAAAAAAATGAATATCTAGCATATTTAATAAAAAGAGGGAGTTTTTAATTTAAAATATTTACTCCAAAAATGATTTAACTAGAGGTTTTTTGTTGACTTGGTTACTATTATCTTAAATTAAATAGTCTATTAAGAGAGAAAATGTATCTTACAAAGTAAGCAAAGAAAAAAGTGTCATTGTAGTAGTGATGTCTAAACCCAATCATTTTTTTAGAATTGTTGTTGTAGGTGAAATACACTAAGTGTCAACACTCTCAATTCTTGTAGGAGTTTCAATTCAATTTTTTTATTCCATATTGTAGTAATAAGAAGATATGTTCAAGTTGATTTATGTGAACTAATTATATATATTTTGTATAAGTCCTAAATTTCCATAAACATAGATATGATTTACATATTTTCTAAACCAAATAATATATTTTTTCTAAACAATGATCATCGAATATCTTTATTTGAAAGAAACATATTACATATAATTATGACAAAAATTATGACAAATTGAAATTTTATATATATATATATATATATAAACTCTTTGTAAAACTTATTGTTTGGACACATAGTTGTAAACTAAGTGTTTGATTAAATGAATAAATTTTAAGTTATTTCTTTGATATCCATATAAATGAATATCTTTAAATTGTTTTCTTTTAAGTTTAAAAGGAAAAATGAAAGATAAAATGAGACTTGCATAACCATCGACAAACCATCTATATAACTTCTGTAGTAAAATGAGCATGTACAAAATATTCTTGTTTTTATTTGTTATATATATATATATATATATATATATATATATATATATATATATAAAGTATGCCAAACATTTTTAAAAACTTTCCATTATACATATATATTAGAGAACATATTTAGATCTCATACTTGAAAACAGAAAACCCAACTACACATACAATAAAAATGAGAATAATAATATATATAGAGGAAAATAAAATAATAAATATAGAAACTTTGCACCATAAAGTTCAATATCTTTAACTTTTAGAGATTATGACAAGGAAAACAACATTTGCACCATAAATGTTTTCATTAGCGAAGTGTCAATAAATTTATAATCTATTAATGTTGTGGAAAACTGTTTTTTCTATTCTTAGTAAGACTCCCCTAAATTTGGACAAATGAGAACTACAATATTAATTTTTCTATGTTTAGTAAGACTCCCCTCAATTTGAACAAATGGGAACTACAATATTAATTTATGCTACTCCTTTGAGACAGATAATGAAATTTGACAATCTAGCAAAGTCCGTGTTACTCTTCCTCATGGTAGTCTTCCTCATCTTAGCACCAAAGACCCATGTTGGTTTGCAAACTGTTATTGAGTTGCTTTGGTCCATGTTTTTGAAGTTAACAAACTTAAAAATTAGGTAATCTAAGAACAAATACAAAAAATGCATTGTGCCAATACTAGACAATAAGAATTCAAAGTTGTTATACAATAACATGTTTTATAAAAGAGATTTAAATATTATAAAAATATAATTAGTCCATTTAATCTGAATAGGGGTGCACCATTGGTTTGGATGACCAAGCAATGGAGATCCAAGTTGGGGTGATACAAGAGTGGCCAAGAGACTTTGGCTATCTCAGTGTGACTTTTGGGGATCGGTGGGAGAAGCTAAGTGAAACCATAGAAGAGGGTGCACTCACTTCATCCCAACAAAGGAGAAACCAGTGAGGGCGCAAACCCTAGGTTGGTGCGCCCTCCCTTTTGTCTCATAAAACTTGAAGAAAATGATTTGCTCCCTGAAATAGTGGCTAGATAATGGAGTAAGCTTTCTCTCAGAGGTGGAAGCATGGAAAACGGAGTTACCGGGAGGTAGCCATGATGGAAGGTGCACTGGTTATTCTTGAGAAACCCCAAAAACGAAATTGCAGTAAACGTAAAAATGCAAACTCAGAAAATAAAACAAATGAGACACATAGCTTCAGAAGAAAAGGTAAGAATACTTTATTTGAGTCCCGGTTCACCTTATATACTGAGGGAACCATTTATTTACATATATTTAATTAATCATCAAAAGGTGAAAATGTGTTGCGCTTAGGTGATTGACTTGTGCACCCGAGGTGGGTATTCCCCATAGGTGGCCTCCTTGGCCCAATTCCTCCCTGTTCAGATCTGGAAGCGTCCTGAATTCCATGCGAAGATGAGGAAACTTGTTGTGCAATACATTAGTTGTGATCCACTTTGCTTGAGTTGGAGTTTGGCCTTGGCGGGCTACCAGATATGAAGTGTATGTCTAGTGTCTTGTAGAGCGAGTCCGAGTGTCCAGTATAGTGTCTTTGGCCAATGGGACATTGAAATTGGGAATGTTGTCCACTGGATGAGTGATGGTGACTGGTTCTTCCAAGAGGGAAGGCTCAAACAACTTTAAGTGATTTACATTAGTGACATTGTGGATTCCGAGTTGTGGTGGAAAATCCAACCTATAAGCATTTTCTCCAATCTTGTCGAGGATGGTATACAGACAATATCTTATTGGCAAAAGATTGTGATGGTGGCCTTTGAATTGATTATTATCCAAGTGTAACCACACTTGATCCCCTAGTTTAAAGGACATGAAGGTTATTTGTTTTTCATGGCATTGCTTGGCATGCTCTTGGGATACTTGAAGTGTTGTTGTTACCACAGTGTAGTGTTGTGCAATTTGTTGGAGAAATCGTTGAGCCGAGAGTTGTTCTTGCTGTTGATGGAAGGTACCTTGAGGGGCCCAAGTGAGTGGGAGATCGATTGGAGATGCTGTTTGGAAACCCAAGCAAACTTAAAAAGATGAAAATCCTATAGAAGAATGGGTTGCCTTGTTGTAGCTATGTTGTCGAATGTGCAAGTAATTGTCCCATTGTTTGTTGCGCCCAAAGTGAGTTTAGAGAGAATGAACCAAGACTCTGTTGACAACCTCTGTTTGGCCATCTATTTGAGGATGGAATGCAGTAGAAAAATTGAGGTGGAACCCCATTAATGCCCATATGGTATTCCAAAATGTGCTGAGGAAGAGAGAATCTCTGTCTGAGATGATAGTGTTTGGGAGGCCAAAATGGGGCCAGGCATGTCGAACGTAGAGTTCCAATGTTTGCGCTATTGTAGTAGTCTTCATGCATGGGATAAAAGGTGCCATTTTGCTGAAGCGACATACCACTACCCATATTGCATCATGTTTCTTTTGGGTTGTTGGAAGTCCATTGATATTGACTCCCAAGGCTGAGAAGGAAGCATGAGTGGTTGATATAACCCATGCTTATGGTTGGATGGCTTGGATTGTGATCATAATGCACAGGCACTGATAAAGTTTTCAACTTGAGGCTGGATGGACAACCAATGGAAATGGCATTGCATATGTTGGATGTTATTTGTGGTACCGAACTAGCCCCCCTAGGCTGAAGCATGTGCTTCCCTGATGAGAAAGAGGAAGTATTCTGAGTGTGGAACACATAGCAAATTCAAATAATAGAGACCCCCATCCCGAATAGTGTAGTGTAGAAATGGGGTCTGATTAATCACTATGACTTTGCAAAGCTTCCCAAATCTCTCGAAAGTTAGGGTCAGTAGCATATTGATCTTTGCATGTGTCATAAGTAGCACAACGCACTTCTAGAATGGAAAGAACTTGAGTGGGAGGTCGACTTAGAAAATTAGCCATCTTATTAGAAGTGCCTTTCTTATATCTGATGACTAAGTGAAATTGCTCAATGTAGGAGGCCCATTTAAGGTGCCTTTGTTCCCGAATCTTCGATTGAGAGTTGATGAAAATCAAAGGGTGGTGGTGTATATGCAGAATGGTTTCTTTACCCAGTAAATAATGCCTCCATTGCTTGAGCACTTGAACTAGACTGTAAAATTCCTTTTCATAGGTGCTATAATTTTTCTTTGCCTCGGACAAGGTTTTAGAGTGTTAAGCAATGGCCTGTCCTCCCTGTTTAAGTACGACACCAATATAACATTGTGAGGCATCAGAATCAATATCAAAGGGTTGGGAGAGGTCCGACAGATGTAATATAGGGGATGAGCAGAGGGCGTCTTTGAGATGAGAAAAGTGACTAGTTTATTCTTTTTTCAAGATGAATGTAGAAGACGTATTTGAGAGTTGATGCAAAGGATGAGCAAGATGTGAAAAAGAGGGAATGAAATTATGATAGAAATTGATGCCACCCAAAAATAATTTGAGCTCCTTAGCTGAAGAAGGTAGAGGCCATTTCTTCAATGCTTGGATGCAGGCTTGATCTGGTTGAATACCCTCTGAGATGACCACAAAGCCGAGATAGGGAACTGAAGTCTGACCAAAATATGACTTCTTCGCTTTTACTTGTAACTTGTGTTTTTGAAGAATTTGGAGAAGTTGTTGGACATGTTGCATGTGAGTTTCCCATGTCCGACTGAATATGAGAATGTCATCTAAGTAAATGACCAAAAATTGACCCAAATGTTCTCTGAAGATGCCATTGATGAGCCTCATGAAAGTGGTTGGGGCATTGGTGAGGCCGAAAGGCATGACTTTCCACTCAAAAGGACCCAATTTGGTCTTGAACATTGTTTTCCAAACATCAACTAGGTTCATTTGAATTCGATGGTAGCCGACTGTCAAATCCAATTTAGTAAACCACTTAGCTCCTTGGAGGGTGTCGAGTACCTCCTCAATCCGGGGCAGGGGGTAACGGTTTTATATTGTGGCTTTGTTCAAGGCTCGATAATCAGTGACAAGGGACATTTCTGAGGTATCTCTTTTGGGGATGGAAAATGTGGCAGAAGCACATGGAGAAGATGAAGGTTGGATGTGGCCAAAGTTGATGAGGTCGGTCAATTGTATTTCCATTTCCTCTGTTTCTATTGGGGCGAACCGGTAATTAGGGGCGTTAGGTAAAGAAGATCTGGGGATGAGATGAATGGAATGGTAAATGTGTCGGGAGGGGGGAAGTCCCTCCAGAAGTTGAAATACCTCTGCAAACTCTTGGAGGAGGGGAGTCATTGTTTCTGGAATAGGGTGTGTGGTATTGTTTGGTGTTATTGGGCACACCAAACAGAAAGAGACACATTGGTTTAAGTGTACATGTGGGATTTGGTCTTGATAGCAGGGGGTTTGGGTTTTTTTGCAGTTAAGATATAAGTGTGGTCTTCTTTGGTAATTTTGTACTAGCAGGATTTGACCATATATATAGCATTTCTTTGGGTTTGGTATGGGATACCAAGCAAAAAATATACACAATCCAAGGGGGAGACATCACAAAGGACATTATCTTTGAATTGGTCTATGGCGAAAGTGACCAGACATCACTTAGAAACTAAGAGAAGAGGGCCATCCTTCTGGACCCATCTGAGTTGATAGGGTTGCAGATGTGGAGTAGTAACTAGATTAAGGCAGTTGACAAGGTATTGAGACACCAAATTCTTCTGGCTTCCATTGTCCATAATCAGTAAATCCAATGCATTTTTTATTTGGCAGTTATGGGTGAAGAGGGGTTTGGTGGATGAGTTTGAATCTTCATGGGTCATTAGAATCAGTGAGGGATCTACTTTTGTGGGATTGTCTAGAGTAACTTCTTCGGTATCTTCTACTTGGGAGGGTGCAATGAACTCAGTGAGTAGGGTTTTGTTGGTCTTTATATTTTGGAGGATTCGACAATCTGATGAATTGTGTGAAGTAGTTTTGTGGAATGAGCACCAGGGTGTCCTTGTATTTGTATTGGGTGTGGGGTTTTGAGCCCGAGGAGGTGGAAAGCGAGCTAAATGATTGGATATAGATGGTTGAGAGGCAGAGGGGTTGGTGTAGGGGCGGGACTGAGGAGTATGACCTCTAGGAGCGATTTTCCTTTCTATAGCCAAAGAAGTCTAATATGTTTTGTCTAAAGTTGGATTTTCAAACAACTCTACTTCTCGATGGAACTGAATTAATAAACCAACCACATTCTTTAATATGAGTACCTCTTTCAGGTCAGGAATATGAAGTAAAAGGTGCATCTTGCAGAAGAAGTCTATGTAGCCTTGCACTCGTTGTGAAGGGAGTTGTCGAAGTTGGTGCAATTTGATCCATAAGGATTGCACATACCCAGGTGGGTAGAAGCGATTTCTCAAAGATTCAAAAATTCGAGCCCAAGTTATTATGGGTTTGGAATTAGAGGATTCTGGAGCATCCCCAATATCTATCGCAAATGCGGTGTTCTCTTGCTCTGTATCCCACCAAGTTTGTGCCAGTCCTTCTAATTGCAAGGCGACAATATGGAGCTTTCTTTCTTCGGTAAGGCCTGGACATGTATTGAAATAGGTGGAGAGGCTATTGATCTAAGAATCCACAATTTCTCCATTGGTTTGACCAACAAATTTGGATAGTTGGATTCGAGTGTCCAACCAGAAGGGGTATAGATTGTTTTGTTGTTGCATTCTGAGCAGCTCATAGAGGATGAAGTCGAGATCTTGGACAGGATTTGACGTGTTGGAATCTGAGTCAACTGCCAAAGGATCTTTGTGTGGAGGCATTGTGAGGCCAGCTAAAGATCAAAGGTGCCCCTAGTTTGCAATGCTGGAAAAAAAGGGGTGAGGCTCTATTTTTGGAACAAAGGATGAAAAACCCTGAAGAAAGAGAGTTGAACTAGTCTAGAGGGAGAGATCTGTGTTGTTTTAGATCTACGAAACTCCTCTCTATTGAAATGGAGATCTGGACGCCCTTGGGGATTATTTGATTTGTTGACCTTCTTGCATGAATATGTAAACCCTGGAATGGGAAAAATCTAGACTATTTCATCCCAACAAAGGAGAAACCAACAAGGGTGAAAACCCCAGGTTGGTGCGCCCTGCCTTCTGTCTCAGAAAACTTGAAGGAAATAATTTTCTCTATGAGAGAGTGGCTAGCTAATGGAGTAAGCTTTCTCTTGGAGGTGGAAGCATGGAAAATGAAGTCACCAGGAGGCAGCCATGAAGGAAGGAACACTCGTTATTCTTCAGAAACCCCAAAAATGAAATTGCAGTAAATGTAAAAATGCAAACTCACAAAATAAAACAAATGAGACACATAACTTCAGAATAAAAGGTAAGAATACTTTATTTGAGTCCCGATTCACCTTATATACTGAGGGAACCATTTATTTACATATATTTAATTAATCATCAAAAGGTGAAAATGTGTTGTGCCTAGGTGATTGACTTGTGCAACCAAGGTGGACATTCCCCTAAGTAGCTTCCTTGGCCCAGGATTAGAACTTCTACCTAGAAAATAACCTTCCCATCAACTTCTACCTAGAAAAGAACCTTTCTATTTTGTTTCCTATGAAAATTAGAACCTCCTCCTACCAAAACACCATAAGAAGGTTTGGAAGGATTTCCCAAAGATTAGTAGGAAAGAGTGAATAGTGATTTGGTTAAAAATTGATGGCCCATTATTTTAGCACTAATCTAGAGGGATCCTAGCCCCACGCCTAGCTGAAAATTAAATTTCCCAAGATCATTCTTCGACCAAAACTTGAAAAAAATGCAACCTCAAGCCAATGCATGGAAATTCGGTCCATAACCCAACACCTGCATCTAATTAGCATCATTCCAATCGCTCAAAGCGAAATGACTCAGATTTTTCCCCCAAAATCTACCAAACATTGTTCTACAAAGCAGCTCATGGATTTCTTCGATTTCTACATCCGCCCCTACCACCATATTATTTCACTCCTTCTTGACCTTCCAATACCTTTTCTTAGAAATCAAATTCTTTATGGAATTATCCGTCTTCATCCCCTCTTAGTTTACCACCTTCAGGCTTCTTCTATGCACGCCCGACAAAGATGATCCACCAACTTGCAAAAGAGGAGAATGGATATGGGGACAATCACTTACCAATCCATTAAGAGAATCGACCAACATGGAATGAGTTAAACCCATTGATGTACCTAGCCCCTTCACCCCCTCAAAATTTGAAGGTTTGTTGACTTTGTAAGGTCGTAATAAGGGATGAGAAATTTGAATATTTTTACAAACATATTGCCAAATATTTATAATTGACATATGAAGGATTAATAAGATTAGCTATTTATAATTGACATATGAAGGATTAATAAGATTAGCCAAGGTTTCTACATTTTGAAATAAATTTCCATCCTTAAAATCATCCCACTCTTAATACCGAGATCCTTATCCATTAGTTTATCCAATGACCAGGGATCAAACTTGAAAAGAGCACTCCTCCTTCAGTACATTTACATGAAATCTACATTAGTGTAAATGATCTCCTTTTTAAACACACACCGTCATCATTGTAGTCCAATACCTCATCCTCCATACAATGCTCCAGCCAAGGATTAAAACATGCTTACTCGGCCAACCTCTCATCTACCCTCACCTATAGAGGCCTTTGCACTAACGAGAGCCTCACTCATAGCTTCCATCACCATAAAAAGCCCAGAGATGAACCCTTGCCTAGGGTTCCATGAAATGATTATATGATATGTTTTATAATTATATAATGTAAATTATAATATAATAGAAAATTATCTTTATATTAATACAAACAAATGCAAATAGTAAACTTTAATAAAAACATCGAAATTATCTTTTATACAATAAACATATAAATAAATCTTCTAAAGATTAAAAAATAAATTTCCATGAAAAAATCCATAAATAACATTTTTTAGAACATACTTATTATAAAAACATTAAATATAATATATAAAACATTTGTAATTATTTAAATTACATAGTTTGTTAACCTATAAAAATAAAAAAAATAAAAATATATTAAAATTTTTGTTTTTAAATTATTCAATTATAAAAAAAATATTAAACATATAAATATACATTTAACTAAATTTAGGATTGAAGTATTAATAAGAAAGGAATTGATATTTTATAATCAACTCTTACATCAACTTAGCATGACTTATCTAACGCAGCCCCCCCAACCCGCAGGTCGGAAGTCCATGCACACAAGATCTTTCTTCTTCCATTGGCCCGAAGAGCTCTCGAAAATCGGCTCTTCTATTTCCCTTTCGGGAAATCTACACCCAAAAATAACATTGAGGAATTCCCCTCTTTATACTTCGGGAGATTGGACTTTGCGATTTCACAAATCCGGTGGTCAAGGGCCCTATCTCTCAAATCCCCGAAACCTGAAAATAGTCAACGCTTGACCTTTCCCTTGCTGATTTCGGATCTCTCCTTATCGCGAGTTCACGAGTTGTGTTGTCATGCAACTCTACTCCGCGAACCCCGAAATCTCGATCCTCTATTTCCCGAAATCCCGAAAGGTCAACCCTCGACACGATTCCCGACGCTGGTCCCACAACTAGACTCTCCACCTTTTCGGGACTTCGCACTTTGCGAGTCTTAGTGCAAAGATTTCGAGACTTCAATCCACGAAACCCCAAAATGGAAATCCTTGGGAAAATCCAACGACCCTTGATGGATTGAATCTACGACTCTGCCTCTCCTGAGCCTGAACTTTTGAACACATTCTCCGTCTCCCCTACTCCTCTGTGAGATCTGACAGCTCGCGGGACTTCGCGAATTCTCCATGGAGAATTCCAACCGTCCGTTTCTCTTCCCTCTCAAGGACTTCTGAAACTTTTTACCAAAGCGTTTTTCAACGGTACTTAACCACCTACGACACAAACTTGCGACGCCTTCTAACTGCTCCAATTCACAAACTTCCTGTGCTTCTCTTCAACAGTTTCGAAGGCTTTATCCTTCCTGAGCTTATTCCAACTCCGAGTCTTAAAAAAAAAAGACTCTTGCATGCACTCCTTGCAGAATATTCCATCAATTACTCCAAGGAATTTGAAGTCCTTCAACTCTACGCACTCCCTGCAACAACAATCTCTCAACACTCCACTTAGGTTACAAAAACTGAAACTCTACTCGGTCTGTGCACACCTTGCACGGCTCCTGTGCTCAACCTGCACTTCTGAGGGAATGAGAACAAAATCTATCTTATCTGAGATATCAGAGACAAACCCTTGAACCCTTTGTCAACGCACTCCTTGCGGACAATTCAACTACACTCCTTGCAGGAACTCTTGCTCAGATAGAGAAACAATTGAAACTCATTTTCCTTACTCTCTCTCTCTCTCAGATTTCAGAAATTTAACAAGAAATCATACACAGATAGCATAAAAAACAAATGCATGACAGAAAGAGTAAAACATTCATGAGCATAACATTCAACAATACATACACAGAGAGTATCACAACACCATGAATTTGAATCAATGTTTTTTTTTTTTTTTGTATTAATCCAGAAATTTTGTACATGGAATTCGTCTACACAGGTCTATGCTTCTTCTCTTCTATGCTCTCAATTGACATCCCTAATGTTACAATACACAATGAGGGTGTCTATATCCCGTTTCCCTCTTTCATTCTAAACTGTCTAATCTACGCATTAAATCCTATCTACTTGCATTAACTATTATAAATGCCTTCTACCTACTAAGGACGAGAGCGGATCGCTCAAGGTCCATTTATATTATACAAGTGTGCCTCCACTTGATGACTTCATTAATGTTTCAAGATATTTTCAAAATTTGCACTGGGTGATTTTCCAACTGTCTTTTATCTCCGCGCTGGCTCGCTTGAGATGCTCCTGCATCATACTCCCTTGCTTGAAAATTTTCATGGGCTCCTGTCCATGAGATCGCACACGGTCTGTCCATGTTTCTAGATCTCTGCTTCATTTTCCCAGCTAGCATCTTCAACTGGATGGCCCTTCCATTGGACCAAATACTGAAAGTATTACTTTCTCTTGGTCTTCTTGCTGACCCTTTTGTCCAGTATGCACTCTATCTACGACTTTTCTGCAACTGGCATATGCTTTTGCCACTGAACCTCTGGCTGTTCATTTCCTGTCCCTGCTTCCTCAGCTTTATATGGGTACAAATATAAGACATTGAATATCGAAGAAATTCCGATCCCATCGGGTAATTCAATCTCGTAAGCATTTGCCCCAAATTTCTTCAAGACTTTGCATGGTCCAATTTTCTTCATTTTCAGTTTATTATATGTTCCTCTCGGGAACCTTTCCTTTCTCAAATGTGTGAGGATCAAATCGCCAACTTCAAATTGAAGCTATCTTATGTGCTGATCTTCTCTTCATTTATATTCCTGGATCGAACTCTGCAATCGTTCCTTCACCTGGTTGTGAAGTTCCTTCATCGCCTCTGCGAAATATTTTTCACTAGCGCTCCTAGTCACAGTCTGTTCTGAATCTCTCACCTTGAAAATTCCTATCGGTTGCATGCCATAGACAATATAAAATGGACTCTGCCCCGTGCTTCTGTTAACTGAGTCGTTATAAGAAAACTTTTTCTGTGGTAATATGTTGTCCCACTAGCTGTGGTGTTCTGTCACCAAGCTTTTCAACAAGTCTCCCAGACTTCTGTTCACCACTTCTGTGTGTCCATCCGTCTGAGGATGATAAGCTGAAATAAACGACAAGTTTGTTCCCAGCTTCTTCCATAAGGTTCTCCAAAATTGTCCTACGAACTTAGTGTCTCGATCCGAAACTATGCTTCTTGGCAAGCCGTGAAGTCAAATGACTTCTTTGAAAAATAGATTCGCAATGTGACTTGCATCACTGGTTTTCTGACATGGAATGAAGTGTTCCATCTTGGAAAATATATCCACCACCACAAAGATTGAGTCCAACCCTCTTTGTGTTCTTGGCAACCCCAATATGAAGTCCATGCTGACTGCATCCCACAACTTATCAGGTATGGGTAACGGTTGATAAAATCCTGCATTCTTCCTCTTTCCTTTTGAATGTTGACAAATTCTACATCTGTCCACAAATATTTTAACTTCTGCTCACATTCTTGGCCAAAAATATGACTCATTCAATTTTGCGAACGTCTTGTCGTGATCGAAATACCCGGGCAATCCTCCACTATGTTTCTCCTTCAACAAATTCTCCCTCATGGAGCAATTTGGAATACAAAGTTGATTACCCTTAAACAGTAATCCTTCCTGGATCATGTATTCTGTCCATTGGCTTCTATCTCTAAGAATTGGATTCTCATCTTCTTCGTACGCCTCTTTAAAATTTGAATCATCTCTGAACATGTCCTTGAGATCATCAAAACCCAATGTTTTGACTCTAAACTCTTGGAATAACAAACACTTCCTGCTCAAAGCATCAACAACTTTGTTAGCAGTGCCAGAAATATGTTTAATCACAAAAGTGAAATTTTGCATGTTTTCAACTCATTTTACATGTCTTTGATTCAACTTTTCTTGTTGAGTCACAAACTGCAATGCATGATTATCACTATATAAGACAAACTCTTTAGGAATTAAGTAATGCCTCCATTTCTTCAATGCCTGGATAATAGCATAGAACTCCTTGTCATAAGTGGAGTATTTTATCTTGGCTTCATTCAGTTTCTCGCTGAAGTACGCTATCGACCTGTCTTCTTGGCTCAAGGATACCCCTATTGCAAATCCACTTTCATCACATTTCACTTGAAATGTCTTTTGGAAATCAGGCAACACCAGGATTAGTTGTTCCGTGATTTTCCTCTTCAACAAATTAAAACTCTTTTCATCTTCTTCTATCTAGTCAAAATACTTGTGTCTCTTCTTCACTGTGTCCATCATTGGTGCACTAATTCCACTGAAATTCCTGATGAATTTTTGGTAGAAACTAGCCAATTCGTGAAAACTTCTCACCTAAAAGATATTCTTTGGTGATGGCCAATTCTTGATTACTTCCACCTTATCTGGATCCATCCTCAACTTATCTGCAGAGATAACAAACCCCAAATAAATGAGCTCTGTCTTCATAAACGAGGATTTCTTCATGTTTATCAACAACTTCTCCTGTTGTAGCCTCTTCATTACTCTAGCCAAATGTTTCAGATGTTTAGCTTATGTTTTACTAAAAATCAGTATGTCATCAAGGTACACAATGACAAATTTGCCGATGAAATCCTTCAGGACTTCATTCATCAATCAAATGAAAGTACTCAGCACGTTTGTTAAACCAAATGGCATGACAAGCCATTCGTATAACCCTTCATTAGTTTTGAATGTTGTCTTCCATTCGTCACCTTCCCTCATGCGAATCTGGTGATAACTTCTTTTCAAATCAATCTTCGAAAAATATTTTTGTCAACTCAAGCAATCCATGAAATCATCCATCCTTGGCAATGGAAATTTGTACCTGATGGTTATCTTGTTGATCGCCCTTGAGTCAGTACACATCCTCCAGCCTCCGTCTTTCTTTGGACTGAGTATTGTTGGTACAACACACAGACTCAAGCTTTCTTTGACCAAACCTTTGTCCAACAAATCCTAGAATTTTCTTTTGACCTCTTCATTCTCCTGCAGCGTCAATCTGTACGCAACTTTGTTTGGAAAACTAGATCCTAGTATGAGATCAATGTGATGACTCACACTTCTGATCGGTGGCAACGAACGAGGTAGTTCATCCACTACTACGTCAGCGAACTCTTCCAGTAGTTCCTGAACCTCTTCTAGTAAATCATCTACCCTTGTGTTGGTTAAAACACTCTTTGGCTTCCTGACCACAATGAATTATGGTTCCTCCTTCTTCTTAACCTCTGTAAGAAGTTCCTTCCCACTCATGAGAAGTATAGTGTTGCTTACTTTAGGTTGCACCTCCTTATCTTTGATTGGAAGAAACATGTGAGTTCTCCCATTCTTCTCTAGGGTGTATGTGTTCATTTTCCCATAATGAATCACATTCTTGTCATACTTCCATGGTCTACCCAACAATAAATGACAAACATCAATAGGAATAACATCACACCAGATCTTATCATTATATCCTCCTATCTTAAATTCAACTAAACATTGTTTAGTGACATTTACCTGATGTCCTTTTTGTAACCACAAAACTCTTTATGGACTTGGATGTTCAACTGTTTCCAGCTCCAACTTCTCTACCATCTCCGTCGAAACAAGATTATCCGTGCTACCACTGTCCACAATGACTTTGCATACCCTGTCCTTGGTCTTGCAAGTGGTCCAAAAAAGTTTGTTTCTTTGGACTGAACTCTCCACCTCCTTCTCTGGCGTTAAAAGAGATTTTTGCATCATCGACGATCTTCCGCCTTCAACATCCTCTGCTTCAACACTTTGCCTCTGTGCTTCGACAATGTGAGTTTCACCACCTTCTTTCTTTTTGTATGGACACTCATAAGACTTGTGTCCAGCCTTTTCGCATGTGAAGCATGTTATTACTCCACATCTTCTTCTTCCTCTACCTTTGGTATGAGGAAACATGTTATTATCAGCATAATCTCCTCTCGGGTAAGTATATTTCCCTTGTTGTTCAGCATATTTCCCTTTCTATGAGCTTCCCCCACTCTCAATTCGAGGTTGAGGTTTATTCCAGTCTTCTTTAGGCTTCTGATTTCTATCTTGGACAACTGATTTGCCCCTGGCTTGACTTCTGCCTCGGCCTCTTTGACCCTGCTTTCGGCTCAACTTCTCTTCCACCTTTAGAGCCTTTTGATAAGCATCTTCCACCATTCGGATAATCAACATGCTCATATCATCCTGAATTTTGTATCTCAGGCCATTCATATACCTGGCAACCTTTTCATCATTACTTTCATGATGACTTGCTCTGATGTTCAGCCTGTAGAACTCTTCAGTGTACTCCTTCACTATCATCAGCTTCTTTCTCAAGTTATGCATCCTTCGAAACAGAGTAATTTGATAATCTCTGGGGATGAATTTCGCTTTCATCTTTGCGATCATCCTATCTCAACTCTTGATTTTTTGCTTGCCTTGGCAACGTCTGTCAACTTGTAGCTCATCCCACCACAATGTTGCATTTACCTTTAATCTCATGACAACATGTTTGACCTTCTTGTCCTCTTCGACATCTTCATAGTCAAAGTATGTGTCCATAGCTCTAATCCAATATAGAAGCTCCTCTACATCCAGATTTCCCTCATACACTGGAATGTCCATCTTGGCTCTTGCACTCATTCCTGCAACATCTCTAAGCAAGCGTTCATTTGCTGCATCTTCTGCTGTGACTTCTTCTTCTCCATGTCCAGCTTCATCTTTTCTTTCGAACTCACTAACATCTCCAACATCAGTTGTGAACCTTTGTCTTATTTCCATGTCCACGAGTCTGGGGCGTATGTCATGCAGATCTCTTTCCATCTCTGGATTCTACATCTGCGTGCCCCTTTCTCTAGACATCTCCCTTTCCTCTTCTGGATTGGGTGTTTGTCTGTCCTTTCTTCTCGACGGCATGGTGAATCTTCTTTTCCCTACTATATAAAGCAAAGAAACCTTTCTAGGCTCTGATACCAGAAATGACGCAGCCCTCCCAACCCGCAGGTCAGAAGTCCATGCACACATGATCTTTCTTCTTCCACTGGCCCGAAGAGCTCTCGGAAATCGGCTCTTCTATTTCCCTTTCGGGAAATCTACACCCACAAATAACCTTGAGGAATTCCCCCCTTTATACTTCGGGAGATCGGACTTCGTGATTTCGTGAATCCGGTGGTCAAGTGCCCTATCTCTCAAATCCCCGAAACCTGAAAATAGTCAACACTTGATCTTTCCCTTGCCAATTTCGGATCTCTCCTTATCGCAAGTTCGCGAGTTGTGTTGTCATGCAACTCTGCTCCACAAACCCCGAAATCCTGATCCTCTATTTCCCAAAATCCTGAAAGGTCAACCCTCGACACGATTCCCGACATTGGTCCCACAACTAGACTTTCCGCCTTTTCAGGACTTTGGACTTTGCGAGTCTTAATGCAAAGATTTCAGGACTTCAATCCACAAAACCCCGAAATGGAAATCCTCGGGCAAATCCAATGGCCCTTGATGGCTAGAATCTACAGCTCTGCCTCTCCTGAGCTTGAAATTTTGAACACACTCTCCATAACTCCCCTACTCCTTCGTGAGATCTGACGACTGGCGGGACTTCATGAATTCTCCAAGGAGAATTTCGACCATCTGTTTCTCTTCCCTCTCAAGGACTTCTGCAACTTTTTACCAAAGTGTTTTTCAATGGTACTTAATCCCTTGTGACACAAACTTGCGACACCTTCTAACTGCTCCAATTCACAAACTTCCTGTGCTTCTCTTCGACAGTTTTGAAGGCTTTATCCTTCCTGATCTTGTTCCAACTCTGAGTCTTAAAAAAAAAAGACTCCTGCATGCACTCCTTGCGACAGATTCCATCAATTAATCCAAGGAATTTGAATTCCTTCGACTCTGCGCACTCCCTGCAGTAGCAGTCTCTCAACACTCCACTCAGGTTACAAAACCTGAAACTCTACTCGGCATGCACACACCTTGGACGAATCCTGTTCCCAACCTGCACTTCTAAGGGAATGAGAACAAAAGCTATCTTATCTGAGATTTCAGAGACAAACCTCTGAACCCTTTGTCAACACACTCCTTGTGGACAATTCAACGACACTGCTTGCAGGAACTCTTTCTCAGATAGAGAAACAATTGAAACTCATTTTCCTTACTCTCTCTCTCTCTCTCTCTCAGATTTCAAACATTTAACAAGAAATCATACACACATAGCATAAACAACAAATGCATGATAGAAAGAGTAAGACATTCATGAGCATAACATTCAACAATACATACACAGAGAGTATCATAACACCATGAATCTGAATCAAAGTTTTTTTTTTTTGTATTAATCCAGAACTTCTGTACATGGAATTCATCTACATAGCTCTCTGCTTCTTCTCTTCTATGCTCTCAATTGACATCCCTAATGTTAAAATACACAATGAGGGTGTCTATATCCCGTTTCCCTCTTTCATTCTAAACTATCTAATCTATGCATTAAATCCTATCTACTTGCATTAACTATTATAAATTCCTTCTACCTACTAAGGACAAGAGCGGATCACTCAAGGTCCATTTATATTATACAAGTGTGCCTCCACTTGATGACTTCATTAATGTTTCAAGATATTTTCAAAATTTGTGCTGGGTGCTTTTCCAACTGTCTTTTATCGCCGTGTTGGCTCACTTGAGATGCTCCTGTATCATAATAGTATGAGAGGAAATAATACAATAAAGAGGAACCATTTCCTTCTAGTAAAATATACTACAAGGTAAGACAAATTATAATTAGTCAATTTGATTTTGTTTGGGTGGTTGGGAGGAACGTTGTTATAGTTCCCACCATTCCCTTAAGTGATATATTTCCACAAGTGACATTTTGAGATGCCGATATTCTCTCAAGTGACATATTCCCACTAATGACATTTTGAGATGTTGACATTCTCTCAAGTGACATATTCCCACAAATGACATTTTGAAATGTTAACTAGACTTGTTCCCTAAAGATTCTATGGTTTACTCTTTCAACATCATAATTATTAATTAATTTTCCATTTTTAATTTCATTTTCCAATGCTAAGTTAATTAATATGATTTGCAATAATGAGAATTCATATTTAAAGTAACTAGTATAATGTACTTGACTAGTCACTCAGTGCTATAGGGTGAATATAAAATTGCAAGATTTTAAAATTCTAAAAAATGAAAACAATATATTACTTTTTATATTGGGGTAAGGGATATTTTTAGATATTAGAGGGTTTTAGAGTTAGGTATTGAAAGGTTTAGAATTCAGTAAGGATTGAGGGAGTTGAAGGATTCGGTAAGTGTATTTAGAATAGAATGGTGTGCACTGTATTTGTTCTTCATCAATGATCTTCATTTGTTTTGTTATTTGATGTCGAATACCTTTTATGTAAGAAAAGAATATCTCACATATATAATAGTTTATACATTTTCCAACTCATTACATGATTCAACATAACCCCCAACTCTCTCATGTCAATTTAGGACTCACCCAAATCAAAGTTTTCATCAAGTATATGAAAAAGACAAGAAAAATCTAGTAAAAGTACTTTTTAATGAATTCTCATTAGATATATGTAAATAAATGATCATAGAAATCTATAAATATATCTTCTAGAAATGAGTTTTCTCAATTCCCATATAGAAGCATATAAATAAAAGGAATATGAAAAATGTGATGCACAAACAAAACAACCTTAGTAAACTTAGTGAAGATATCTATGTTGCACAAATTTTAATTTTTAATGTTAAACACATTTTTATGATTTTTTAGTAATATATATATATATATATATATATATATATATA